>JAVTVY010054105.1:0-28629 GCA_036873755.1 Hanleya hanleyi
AATTACACAAAAAAATCCTTAAATCGTGGTGATATATTCTGCCGATCACCAGGGTAATATTCCATAACAGATATTTGAGAATATTCCATATCCCCAAAAAACTCCTTAACATGCTAAGCACAAATCCGCAATGGAATTCAAGGAATATTTCGCTGATGCTATAGTGGAGAAATATCCCCAGAAATCAACTCTTCTTCTGATGAGTGAACGATGCTGGAGATTCCCTTTAATTTCCCATTTAAGCATCAGATCCAACACCCATCAGTCAGCGGTCCACCTTGAAGAATTGCCACGCCTACAACCGAAATTACTGCCCCGCCAATTCCCCATGAGGGGTTGTT
This sequence comes from Hanleya hanleyi, assembly GCA_036873755.1. Classification (NCBI taxonomy): domain Eukaryota; kingdom Metazoa; phylum Mollusca; class Polyplacophora; order Lepidopleurida; family Hanleyidae; genus Hanleya; species Hanleya hanleyi. The sequence goes on from JAVTVY010054105.1 coordinate 342, forward strand.
GTGGGTCACGCTGTCCCACATCATCTCCATTTAGAAACAGCTGCTCCACCGGTTGTGAGGATACTGTGGGACACTCAGTCCTGTAGCTTCCCACGTCTACCTAGTATAAGTGGGGCAATAGTTTCATAACGGGCTATAGATAGAGGACCTCATTGTGTAAAAGAAACAATGACGGTGTTTATGATGGGTGATACATTTTTTTTTAATTTTCGTTACAGAGTTTCCTTGTGTTGTCCAAAATAAAGAAATCAGTCATCATGAATTTACACTGTATGGCAAAGGGAACCTACAATTTCTTCGTTCTAGGCAATATTCGCCTCAGATTTGTGACTTTGTCTGTTACATGCACAACGGACAATATAGGCCTCATGTCTGTCTAGTTTCGCTCGAGTTCTCTATTTTTTAGTTCCAGTAATACACAGGTAATCTCCCTTGTATTTGCGGTTGTACTCCCACTGCCAGTGACACGCAAATAACATCAGACATTCACAAAGTTAATCGCATCCAATGGGGAACAACTCCAGTCAGCCTATCTCGTTATTGCCAGGTACGCTCTCCAGATGCGCTATATTCCATAGTTCATCGTATGAAACTACACTGGCGCTTGCTTTAGCTGCACATGCACCGTTTATCAGCGAAGCACTTTTGGCCACTCGTCCGTCGAGGGCCCCTATTCCAAAAGGACCTTCATATGGCGCTTCCATATCTCGACTGGTAGCATTTGCTAGAGCATGTACAGTCTGTGACGATTTCAACCAAGGCCAAAGAATATTATCGCAGAAACTTGTTAAACAAGGCTATACTCCCAAACGCCCCAATTCGAAGTTTCTCAAATTCTGTGATAAATATTTTACACTCACAGCAAAATACGATCATATGATGCCAGTTCATAACCAAAACCATTCTTTTATATAATGTATATTTTTTGGCTATAGGACATACTGAATAGGTAAAATATATTAGAGGTGGGAAAAATATGACTCTACGAGAGAGCCTCCCTCGGCACCCCCCACATCCAGACTAACATTCTATGATTCTGAGATGTAGCATTGGTGTCTCATCCGCGCTTTTTATTGCGGTTGTTCATGTGGAAAATCTGAAGTAACCACTTTTACTGAGACAAGTCAATCATATCATAAATATTGCAGAAGTAAAGATATACCAGATTTGATATCCTACATATGCTCTAGTTATTTTCAGGCGGAGGGCTGCTAGCACTATGTTTTGCAGTACATCAATCGAAGACTTTGAAAGTACATAAGTATTTCTACTCATGAACTAAAAAAACAGTTAGTGTCAAATGAAGAACAGCTCACAAGGTGCGACTTCTGCCAATTTGGGATTGACAATCAATCACTTTCTAATAAATCCACCCAACCCTCACATAGCTGGCAAAACTGTTCTACCTTGTTGTTTTTAAGGGCATTGAATTTCTCTAAATGCGAGTTTGGCACCTCATGTGATGACCTTAAGAATGTCCGCTGGTGGTAAATCAAAGTAATTAACTTTTTGAATAATGTGTGTTGTTGCATTCATAATTGTGTAATATGAGGAAAAAACAAAGAAAAAAATACAGGTTGGTGTGCATTTTTTAGCTGTAGGCAACGTTAAGTGGACTGACCCATGCGCAATTTGATAACCCAAAAAGCATAGGGAATAGCCCTAGTTTTGAAGCATAGGGAATAGCCCTAGTTTTGAAGCATATTCATGAAAAATTCATATAAATAGTATTTAACTTTTTCTTATATTCTAACTGTGTGCAGATAATCACAATGTCCATCAAAATTTAGCAAATTGGATGGATGTTGGTGTGCAAAATTCTCGGCTAAAAGGCTTTTAAAGGAAATCCCCATCTCTTAACCTAGGGAAGGGAGATAACCCAATAGAAAAACAGGCAAAATGGCTGCCAAAGTCAAAAACCACCAGCGGACATCCTTAATTGGATTAACTTGATGCGATTATAATTGGAGGGTATTTTGGGAAAACCAAATAGAATTTTTCTGGACTTTGGCATGCTGGAAATAAACGTTCATTTGTTCTTTTTTCAATTTCTATTTCATAGAACGTGCATTGGTTACTTTTTCTTATCTCAATATGAGCCAAGCAATTTTGTAGCTAGAATTTTGTGGTTCACCTTATGCTACAACCCTTGAAGTCTGACCTGGGTTGAGATCTTGCAAAGTAATTTATTAATTGTTTCCCAATTTACTGGATCAACTATATTTGGGAATACAATTTCTGTTGTTTTTTTGTCGGTACTGAATACGAACTTTCAGCTCGTCATTTCCCAACAAACGACTTGATAGGGCTATTACATCATCGTTCTGAAATATTTGTAACTAATATTGCTCAAGTCGTGTGGTCATGCCATTCAATATGTCCACATGAACATCTACAATAAAAGCGTGGATGGGATACAAATCACCACAGGGGTCACTTTGGTTCTTCTGATGTTTTTAGAAATATGCAGTCAGTATATTTGTCTGTGTAGTCATATGACTTCTGGTCCTCACACCGGCTTGGTTTTCCACCACCATTTTCATGTTGCATTTAACTATATTGCTGTGAATTAGTATCTTTGATAGTTTTCAAAATCAGTTTGAATTCTAATGGAATGTGGAGATTTTTCGATCTTTCTTTGGATGAAAAAACCCCCTAGATTAGTCCTTTTGGAGTAGGTTTTTATTAAGTTTATTTGAGAAATAATGTTTTCATAGGCGTGCTCAATGGTTATTTACGCACCGTTAGTGTGGGAAAGTTTATATTTTAGGGCAAGGGCGAAGCACGCCCTCAAATTTTAAAACTTTCCCACACTAACCGTTCGTAAAATAACCATTGAGCACCCCTATGAAAACATTATTTATATTCTATTGCACTACCCAAATTGATTATCATCAAAGATTATAATGAAAGGTTGAAAAAATAACTTTGACAACCTTTCTCCTCTTTCCCAAAAAAACCTCGTCTACTGATGCTCCCATCTCGGTTTATGTGGTTTCTCACATGGGGAGTGATACTGTCCGCTGTGTGGAAATTACGTGGATATATGTCTATTTGTGTCGCTTTGTTAATCAATTTCACGATGGAAACAACAGTTAAACTTCAAAAAGAAATTTCATCTCGTAATTTATTTGTTTGTTTTATTCGATTGTTACTTGTATGAAAGCAGACGTTCCTTTCCTCATCCGACCTGTGAAATGGAATCTCACCTGCACTTGACGGGTGTTGATTTCACATAACCGTGCTAAAACGTGTAATAATTGCACGGTTAACTCGATGTTATTGACACAAGTGTTATAGAATATTCCATAATGCTCTAGAAAAGTTGTGCTTATCTGGTACCTTTAATGAATTCTGCATTGGATAATTTGTGATCGGTCCTATCAACCAGGTATTGGACATACTGAACCGTTTTGGTGTACAATTGATTATAGAAAATTACTTTATTATTTATTTTTATGTTCTTGTTATTCCTTATATTTGAACCAAACAATTCGTCTGGTGTTTTTGGCTGGCTCAACTGTCTCCCAGGCTTGTAACACATCTTTGCAAAATTTATTTGTACAGTTTTTCCAGATTGTATCACCAAATGTAGCGTCTGTGCTTACTAAGTCATAACATTGTGTGAACTGCTATGTCAAATAGTTGGACGTATTCTAATTTCTTGTCTTTACAGCAGTTACGTAATTTTCTATGTGTATCATTTTTAGACTTCATTTACAGTAATCTTCATTTATAATCACTCTGTTGATTTTATCGTCTTTTGATTGTCATATAAAATTGAAAAAAAAATCCGTTTAGTTTGTTAATATCTTCTCTTGGAGGATTTAGCAAGGATATACAAGGAGTTTTGCTATTACTATGGTTTTGAGTGTCGTATTTCTATCAAAAGGTGAGCTTGATTTTATCTGCTTTATTTTCTTGTCATAATTTAGCATAATCATTTCATCAAGATTGGAGAATAAATCTATCCTCGGCATCACTTTGACCTAAGTTAAGCTTGAAACTACGATGGAAAGTTTTCCCTCGTTATTCTTTGCACTCTATCCAAGGGTATCACCCTTGTTTTTGTATTGTTCACTTTTAAGCCCGAAAGGAAAACTGTTTCAAAACTGATAAGTATTCCCTTCAGAGTTTGTAACACACCTGGGGTCAATATTGACGAAAAGAAATAATTGTACATTTTCTTAGTATTATATCTATTCTTTCTCCAGGTGAGATTAATTTGTTGAACACCTGGTTACTTTGGTGTAATTTTGGCCTTCAATATCTTATTATGAGTGGCTAAATTACGCCTGAGTTAGTTTAGGCCGACCAAGCTGACACATGGCAGTGTGACTACGTCACAGGACCTACGAAGTAGGGTGGGCATTAGGACTCCGACTCGCACTGAACTCTTGGAAATCCTCCCGCCCCAAGTTGACATCCTGCCTTTATTAAGATGGGCACAGCCCAAGTCAGAATCACCAGTGATTTTCATCAACAATCACCAGAAATTCTCATCAGAATTCGGTCAGCTCAGAACTTACTGGTAACAGTCCTCTAATGCACCTTCATGCAAAAAAAAAACAATGTTCGAATGTCAACGGTTCTTCTTATTTTGCCAACGAAAGGATTCGGATAGACTCACTCACTAACCCGCTCACTGTCTACCGGACAATTTGCAAATGAGTAGTATATATAGCGTATTTAAAGTTAACTTTCACCCGGATGTAGTGACGTCATGAGGAGGGTTTGAGGAGGAACTAGTGGCGTCATCTGTACACTTTGGACGCAAGGGAGACAACTCGATCTGCCAGAGTTTGGCCGCCATCTTGAATTTTTGAGGCGGTGTGGGCGGCCATCTTGAATTGTGTGGAAAAGGGGATGTATTCCTCCGCGGTGATGCGGTCCTGGCGGTGATGCGGTCGCGGGAAAAAGCTCCGCGGAGAAAAAGTAGTCCCTAGACTGGAAATACGCTGCATGGTCCGATGGGGTCGAGTGAGGTATCAAAGTGAAGCCTATGTGAGGGGGCATCTGATGGGCTGGGTGTGGGATTGAAATATCGGCATTCTGCGCATGCGCGGTGGCCCAAGGGTATGAAAATAGACGTTTTGGGATCGAGCGGGGTTTCTAATGGGCCGATGGAGTTGTATGAGGTATCCGTGTGAAGCCTAGGTGAAGGGGCATCCAGTCATGGGTGGGTGCATGTAAAAATTTTCCTGAAAAAAAAACGGAACACGGACTTTATCGAAAAATCCGGGAAAATGCCTATATGGGGTATGGGGGTATATAGGTCGCCGGGCTTAACGGGGCTTGCCTATCAATAGAGTTATCTCCCCCTAGTTCCAGGGTGGGTGTATGTAAAAATTTTCCTGAAAAAAAAAAAAAAAACGGAACACGGACTTTATCGAAAAATAGGGGAAAACCCCTATCACCTCTAGCAAAAAGGACTAATATTGGTCCCCGGGCTTATTGGGACCTGCCTATCAAGTCAATGGGGTGATGTGAATAACAACAAGTTCAGCAATGTTCATACAGTTTATTATCCCCAATGTTATATCATACCCAGGCTGGGGGAGCCGCCCTGGGTATGTTTAGTATGTTCACAGCAAAACAAATTGAAATATCAAATACCATGTTTTATTATTTAACGCACCGTCACATTAGGTACAAGTGTTTACTGAGCTCAAGTCAATGATCAGCATGTAGACATAGAGAGTATGTACGACATGTTATGGTATTCATCAGTGCACGAGTGACGCATTCAACCGATGGCAGTGGTGGATCACCTTGGTAAGGAAAAACGTAACATTGGTCACCCTCTTCACTGTCCACTTGGTGTTGGGTCGTTGTTGTTGGGCCCATCCCAAGACATCCAATTGTTCCACTTGGTCCAGCATCATCTCTAGTGACCTCCGGTCAATGATGGTAAACGGTTGGTCGTACACTGGGCGGATGGCACTGGAATAGAAATAGCGCAATTCACCCGTCATCTTATGGCATAAGATGTACCCAAATGCTACATTTAATGTGAAGGCCGTAGGTTGGTCATTGAAGATGGTTTCCACGTAGCTGCGTAGACGGGTGGGCTTGGTCAGTGGGAAATTGTAGATATCTTGAATAGGGCGATGACGGTGGAAACAGTGCCGTGTCATGGTCCAATGGCGCCGAGAGATGTCACTCTCTGGATGATATTCGGGTAAGAGATCGCTAGGAACATTTATGGGCTCGTCCAGAAAATGTTCGATGTATGGCGTATGACTCGAAACCGTAACGGTGGGGTCCGGTTGGAAATCCAGGCTCTTCCCAACTGTGGGTATAGGCGGGCTCCGTCCGTCATCGCATCACCAGTGGCGTTCGTCTCCCCGGGCTTATCTTCACTGGGTCTGACCTTCCGCGGCTCCTCTTCAGTAGGAAGTTGTCGCCAAAACCGTGGAGACGGGACATGAATCAAACGCTGATGCCGTCTTAACTGACTGCGTCGTTTGAAGAGTTGACCACAATCCTTACATTGTTCCGTCGCGCCCTCGTGGAATGAGCGTTCGTGGCGCAGTAAATCATCCTCCCGATTAAATGACCGTGCGCAGGTTATACAAGTATACCGTGCATCGTTGTGGGTGGAGGCCTCGTGGCGTCGTAAATTATCTAGACGAGTAAACTGCTTCTGGCAAGTTGTGCAAGTGAACATCTTGGTGGTTGACAGAGTGTCTGATGAAACGGCAAGGCCGCTTCCCTTTTATAGCACGCTAGCTGGTGATCTATTTTTAGCACACTACCCCAAGTCGAGGGCCGAGCCGTGACATCTTCGGTCACCTCCGTGATACCCGAATAGACACGAAGGTGAACGACATTGTGGAAAAACCCCACAGACAGGTTAGTACATGCATTCCTATGATGTTCACAGGTTACGCCCATTCACGAAGGGCCGTCACAGGGCGTAGTAGAAAAAGCGCATTTCTAACCTTATTGACCTTATGGCGCAAGCGAGTATAGCAAGTGCCACGCACGGTGTATAAAACCCTACCCAACAGGTACACTATAAAGCCACCTCTCTCACCGTTCGCTTTTCATTCCCCACCATGGCAGCGAGCGGAACAGAGCTTGCGTTATTCCAACTGACGTCCGACGTCACCCTGATCGTCTATGACGATAACCTGGAGCTGGTCCAAGACGCACCGCAGAAGGTGAAGATTTTGTTATCGCTATCAGGCTGGACTCTATTGACACGATTGTTAAAGGGAAAAGACCCCGAAAGGGATTTCATGCACGTGGAAGTCGGTGTGCACATACGCACTGCTGGAGAGGATTCCCTTTTTCCCCGGTTGGAACAGAGTGGAGGTCCCTATATCACACTCTGTCCACCCTTATGGATGGCACTGAAAGATGTACTCCCCGAGGTGGATGACTTACTACACCCCGAGGTGAAAGAAGGGACTGTGGCTACCCGGAGGCTTACACCTGGCTGCACCCTATTGTTGTACCCCAAACGAGTGGACCTCATCGATAGCGGACTTAGGTGTTGGTGTACGACTGAACCCAAATCGCACGTCTCTTTGTCACCGGAAGGATGGACTACCTTGAAACGGGTGTTGTTGAGTGACCTGCACGGTGATAGCATTCACCTGTGTGACGACGTCTACATTTTCTGCGGTCCCTTTTCCGCTCGACTCCTCTGTCTGAACGACGGTGGTTTTACCCTGGACCCCGATCTATGGACGGCTTTGGAACAAGTAGTCCCCATTGTCGATAAGGTACTATCTCTATAGGAGCCGCATAACCCATCAGAATAGTACGTATCACGGACTACACCCGTAGAGCTACATCTAGGCGCGCATGTGTGACCTGGTCTATAAACCACGTCTCTCTGGATCCCACACCTTCATTTCTACGGTTGCAGAGCCATGGCGGAGATCCAGCCCTATGCGACTCGCATTTTACAGCATGCCACCGTGGTTAATTCACTCACGGGTTACCGAGCAGTGGTCCGGTCCATGTTTGCAGATGGCGACGACAACGAGGGGCGACGCCAGATCCTCAACGAGTTCACAGAAGCGGTCCTCGACAGAGTGCACTCGATGGAGAGGTGTGCCATCACTCACCACTACTGGACTATGACAGCCATCCTTGATGCTCGGGCTATGGACCACGCGCTCACGCCGGAACCAGCGACGGCTGGTTGGCCTCACAATAGTCTGTGCCCTATTGACCCTGGCGCTGTGGTATTGACAGTGGGACCTGACTATAAATACGAGGGTCAGACAGAGTGTGTGTCATTCACCGTTCGACATTGGAGCAAGCATGTCACCCGTCCTACGAGCCATCCTTCCCCTTACACCCCGGGTGGGGTTACACGTCTATGAAGATAAAGTCACCCTCGTGGAAGACCGTGGAGATGTTTGCTGGTCGCCCGCTGAGACCGTATCGAATACGGTTACGCTACACCGTGACGGCTGGACCAAATTTAAACGGGTGTTGAGCGGCGAGCTCGATGGACACCTCATCCACATAGACAATGCCATCTACGTATACCGTGGACCCTTCTTCCCACGCCTGGGCCGCTACCAAGACCCTACGCGAAGCTTCACCCTAGACCCCGATCTGTGGATAGCCTTCGAGAAAGTGGTGCCTATCGTGGACCAGCTGTTTACACCGGAGGAGCGATCATCAGACGAGTTGGAGTGGGCTCGTGCCCTGAGAGAAGCAGCGGAAGAACCCAATGAACAACTGTCTAGCCATGAACCCGACGACGATGCCATTGATTACCCGGCTAGACTCAGTCAGCCCAGTGACATGACCACCTGATCCTTTGATCTCACGGGGTTCTCCCTATAAATACGAGAGACAGTCAAATCTGGTACCATTCACGTACTGACCATGACGGAGCATATAATACTGGCGTATCTCAGCTTGACCCCCGAGGTTTTCCTGCACGTGTATGCGGATAAGGTCGATATCATGGAGGAGGTGGGAGACATCTGTGATGCGGACCCTACACAACCGTGCCCGGCTCACATTCGTCTGTCCCGGGAGGGCTGGACCAAATTCAAACGGGTGTTGTCTGGTGAACTGGACGGCGACCTCATCCACTTGTGTCACGATGTGTACATCCGACGCGGCCCTTTCTTTGCTCAATTGGCTCGGCTAGATGGGGGTACAGTGCATTTTACCCTTCACCCTGATCTATGGTCTGCATTGGAAGATGCCGTGGTAGATGTGGATCAAGTGCTTATCAAGCGGTCATCAGACGAGTTGGACTGGTCATTTACCATGGACACTGTGGAAGCCAACGAAGAAAATCAGAAAGAAACTCCGGCCCAAGATATACCCGTTATAAATAAACGATAGAGCCAGGGTCCATCATCATTTTGTCACCATGAAGCGCTGGGAGAAGGTGTTGGATAACTTATACTACAGTCCCGACAGTCCGGCGGCCTATAGTGCATTGTCGGCTCTCTATCGAGCGGCCAAACCCCAGGGGATACAACGTGCCCAAGTCCGAGATTGGTTAAGAAAACAAGACACCTATACCTTACATCGATCTGTCCGTCGCCATTTTCTACGGAACCGGGTCATCGTGGGAGGAATAGATGCCCAGTGGCAAGCGGATTTGGTCGATATGAGCGCCTTTGCCAAACACAACGATGGGAATCGGTATATCTTGACGTGCATCGATATCCTATCCAAGTATGCGTGGGTGGTACCCATCCGGACGAAAACGGGGGCGAATCTCATAGCGGCGTTCAAAGACATCTTCAAGACCGGGCGCAAACCTTTGTATTTGCAAACCGACGAAGGCACGGAATTCCTCAACAGACCGTTCCAACAGTTTCTGAAAGCCCAGAAGGTGTTTTTCTTCCATACGTACAACGAGACCAAGGCTTCTGTGGTGGAAAGGTTCAACAGGACATTCAAAGGCCGCATGTATAAATATTTCACCTATAAGAATACAAGGCGGTACATCGATGTTCTCCCGAAACTTGTGAGGGGTTACAATCGAGCATATCATCGGAGTATAGAGAGAGCGCCCATTACCGTGACCCAACACAATGAAGCCCAAGTCCGGCGTGTCTTGTACCCCAGGCCATCGCAGCGAACGCCGAAGCCGGTGTACACGGTCGGGGACCCTGTACGGATCAGTAAAGTCAAAGGTCAATTTGAGAAAAGTTACTTGCCCAACTGGAGCGATGAGCACTTCCTGATTAAACGGCGCCTACCCCAACAGCAGCGAGTCTATGAACTGGAAGATCTTCAAGGGGAACCGTTGCTAGGGACGTTTTACGAGATGGAATTACAGCCTGTCGTAAAAACACAGCAAGACTACTACACGGTGGAGCAGATTTTGAAAACGGAACGTCGACGTGGCAAACTGTTTCATTTCGTCAAATGGCAAGGCTGGCCCAGTTCCTTCAATTCCTGGGTCGCTGCCAACCAGGTGAAACGACTATAAAGCCAGACACCACTACCGTCATCCTTCATTCCACGTCCGACCATGAACACGGTGCAACCGTCTCTGAACACAGCGTCTCCCAAAACGCGCAAAGTGCAAGTGGGCTTTGGGGTGATAGTGCTAACCCTGCTGAGTGTGTTGTACGGAGGTGTGTTTTACGACGTAGCCTATGTCAGCACGTTACTTAACCAATTGAGAACACCAGCCACCAGTGAAACCGGTCTACAGAGAGCACCAGTCAACCCCGTATCGAGCCCAGTCACCATCACCACACCCCGTGTACAAGCCACAACGAGCTCCACACCAAGCTCAACATCTACACAAAGTACACCCACTACGTCTGAAAACCCACCGGCTTTCATCCCTCACAGTGAACAGACAACGACGACCGACGTTGTACCCACCCCCATCATCATCACTCGCAGTGTACAGACAACGACGACCGACGTTGTACCCACCACCACTCCAGTTCACTCGTACGAAATTTACAAGAGCGGGTTACCACGACAGCGGATACACCTCGAACCATGGACCCTCGGTGGCAGCATCCCTTCACGTGTCTCATCGCAGGACCGACGGGCTCCGGCAAAACGCACTTCGTCCGGAAGCTCCTTCAACACGCCGACAGCATGATCACCCCACCCATTGCCCGAGTCGTGTGGTGTTATGGAGAATGGCAGGCAGCGTATGCAGCAATGCCCCACATCACGTTCGTGGAAGGCCTACCCAACCTGGCCGATTTGGAACCCGACACCTTGGTGGTTCTGGATGATCTCATGGCGGAGACGGATGCGCGGGTCACCCAACTCTTTACCAAAGGCAGCCACCATCGACGGCTCAGCATCATCTACATTGTGCAGAATCTGTTCAGTAAAAACAAAGAACATCGGAACATCAGCTTAAATGCCCACTACCTGGTGGTCTTCAAAAACCCGAGAGATACCACTCAACTGCTGCACCTGGCGAGACAGATATATCCCGGCCGCACACCGTTTGCGTTGGAAGCCTTTAAAGATGCCACAACCCCTCAGCACGGGTATATGCTCTTCGACCTCAAGCAAGCCACCCCCGACCACCTTCGACTACGGACCGGCATCTTTCCCGGAGAGACCCACCACGTGTACTTGCAAAAATAATGTAAACACACCCACAGTGGCGCCCCCAGCTGGAGTGTGTGTGTTTGATGATGGAGATAATAAAAAGAATGAATACCACAGCAGGGTTGACTTTGTCTCTGAGGTAGATAAAAAGGGCAGAGTTGTGGGTTCTGGCATTAGTTGTACATGATGTCTGCGCGAGTACGGAAGCACGCTCCCACGCTCCGTGTATTGAAGACGGCCCCACCCGAGTTGGTCCGAACCATTGTACGCGGTGCGGACCCTGACCTTGTACGCTGTCTGTGCGAGATCGGGTACAACCTGTTAAAAGGCAACGTACCACTGACTCCGGCTCAGAAGACCAAGTTGGCCAAGCATAAGACAGGTCTCCGAACCCTAGTCCAGAAGCGGGTCCCACAAACACAAAAGAAAAAGGTGTTACAGAAAGGCGGCTTTCTCGGGGCCATCTTAGCACCGTTGGCCGCTTCCGTGTTGGGTCCAGTATTGGGTGGACTCTTCGGCCGACAATGAACCACACGAAAAAAATGGTCCTCGTCGAACCACGGTTCCTTCAAAACCTCCAATCGCCCTACCCTGTCCCACCTACGGTGAAGACCATAAACACCCTCGATGGAGAGATGCAACAGATCTTACAGAGACCGGGGTTAAGCGACAGTGAGAAAGTACAACGGTACAATGAGACGCTTCAACGGTACATGACGTTCATGGACCAATACAAAACCCTCTCTACCCCACCACCACCACCACCACCACCACGTGACACACCGCCGACCTCAGCACCCTCCAACAGCCGCCATTACCAGGGGTAGCACCCACAGCCCCACAGTGGGTGGAAGACGAAGTGCTGAAGAGTGTACCTGCATCGTTCAAGAAACAAGCTGGCCTGGTATTACAACGGATGAAACAGAATCCTAACATGACTTGGAATGATAAAGGCGAACTCCTGGTACAGAATCAGGTGGTCCCCGGGACCCACATGACGGATTTAGTGAATGACCTGATGCGTAAACGCAGATCGCACACGGATCCTCGAGGATGGGAGGTCTTTGCTCAAGGCTTGAAAGACATGCATGTACCACAGGAATTGGTGGGGAACCCCCACCGCTGGGCCTTTATGCAGCGAACCCAGCAATCGCCGAGTCGTGCACCACGACAGATTCCACAACCTTGGGAATCCGAATGGGAACCGGAGTCACCCCCCAAAACTCCACCACCACAACGGGCACCTTCTTTTCAAACCTTTAAAAAACCACCCTTGATCAGGACACCCCACATCTCCAGAGCCGTGACACGTAGCAAGTCAACGCGACGAACACGACGCCGGACACAACCACCCAAGGCCTGAAACACCTATTAAAACCAACAGCAGCAGCAGGACAGCTCAGTCGCCATGTTTTACCTCACCCTACCCAGTAACAGTTCGCTGGATGTGTTTCCTGACAACACCGTGGCCAAGTACGTGACCCAGTTACCGCAACCGTTGCATTTACCTGGACGATGGGAATGTGGCCTCGTGGATATCCAATACCCTTACTCGTGGTACAACGTGCGAGCCAATGAAGTGTGGTACGAGGTGACCTACGAAGGAAAAGACACCCGACTCACCCTCCCCGAAGGCCAATACGATACTCCCAAGGAGTTCATGGGTGGGCTGTCAAGACTGTTGCATTATAAGGCTCTACGGGAGGTCACGAATACTTCAAAACCCATCAAAGCCTATCCCTTCAAGAATCACGTGAACTTCGATTACAACGCACACAACGACAAGGCAGAGCTTATCGTCACCGCCAACGCGAGTGTCGTACTGAGTCCTATCCTACAGCAAATGCTGGGTTTCGATCTACGGACGTTCGCTGGTCCCACCGCCCACCAAGGCGAGATCCCGATGGATATGAAGTCGGGTATGTACGGACTCTACGTCTACTCGGACGTGGTGGACAACCACATCGTGGGCGATATCAACACACCTCTGTTACGGGTGGTGCCCATTAAAAAGTTGTATGGAGATCAAGTCACCCACAGTTTCACCCACATGCTCTACCTGCCCGTACGACAAACACACATCAACACGATCACGGTGGATATAAGAGATGACACGGGACGACCGGTGGCATTCGAACGCGGGAAAGTGGTGGTGACACTTCATTTTCGACAAGCACGTGCTCCCCACTTTGCATAATGAAGGTGCCTTACGAGTGCGATGCACGCAGCTATATGGACTATTATGCCCAACAGGCCGGGGGTGGCTTTCCGGTTTTTAGTGGTGCACGCATGCAACGTGGACATGGACTGGGGAACATACTCGGGAGCATCGTCAAAACGTTCCTGCCCTTGGTGACGCGTGGGGTGAAAGCAATCGGCAAACAAGCGGTACGCAGTGGACTGCAAGTGGCCGGTGATGTCTTGGGGGGTACGGCACCCAAAGAAGCCTTGAAACGGCGGGCCAAAGAAGCGGGAGGCGTCTTGGTGGCCAAAGCACAACGCACCGTAGGGAATAAAAGAGCTGCCCCACCGAGACCACGCACCAGTCGACGACCGACCCAGCGACGACGCACATCGAAGACCCGGGATATCTTTTCTTAAAACATGTCCTTGATCCACGCCGAGTCCTGCCTCTCCACCAACAGTGAATTTGATTTGTGGACCGTCCGCCCACACAGACCAGTGCCGAACAAGGATTATGGGTGGAGCATCTCCCGCTGTCCAGCATCAACGCAACAGGGCCCATCGAGTTCACTATCAGTAATGCGGATACGGCCTATGTGGATTTAGCCCATACCTACTTGTATGTGAAAGTCAAGATCGTCAATGGAGATGGCACCAGAATCGCCGACCAAGCAACGGTGGGCCCGACGAATCTCTGGCTGCACTCGATGTTTCAACAGGTGGATATATTTCTCAGCGACAAACTCATCAGTGACTCGACCAACACGTACCCCTATCGAGCCTACATCGAGACGCTGTTGTCGCATGGGCGAGAGGCTAAAAAATCTCAACTGACAGCCGCTTTATTCTACCAGGACAAAGCCGAGCACATGGGCGCAGAGAACGACAATACGGGATATAGCAAACGGAAGGCTTTGACCGCGAACGGCGTCTCGGTGGATATGATCGGTCGACTGCACGCAGACATGTTCATGCAAGACCGATACCTCTTGAACAAGATCCCCATCAAAATCCGACTGATACGGGCGCCTCCGACCTTCGCCTTGATGGCCACTAACGTAGAGGCGCATGCAGCTGACTATAAGATTGTCATCGAAGACGCTGTCCTGTATGTCCGAAAAGTGAAACCGAATCCAGCCGTTCAATTGGGACACATGAAAGCCTTGGAAACAAAACCAGCCCAGTACCCTATCCGACGTGTACAGACCAAAGTGTTCTCTGTGTCTGCTGGAAATATGAGCGCCAACAAAGAAAACCTGTTCCTGGGGGAACTACCCAAGCGATTGATCCTGGCCTGTGTGGAAAATACCAGTTTCAGTGGAGCCTACCCAGAGAATCCGTTTGACTTTAAACATTTCGGCATCAATTTTGTGGCCCTGCATGTGGATGGACAACAGGTGCCAGCCACGGCCTTAACACCCGAACTTTGGGCGCGCGAATTTCATTCGAGCCTATCAGAGCCTGTTTACAGCCACCGGTCAAATCAACCAGGACGAAGGGAATTTCATCAGTCGGGAGGACTACGGGAACGGATACACGTTGTTCTGTTTCGATCTGACCCCCACCTTAGAGAACGACCATCAGCTGGCCCTGGCCAAGCAAGGCAATTTACGGTTGGAAATCCACTTTCTACGAGCCCTCCGGAGCACCGTCAATCTGATCTGCTACGCCGAGTTTGACAACATCATTCAAGTGGACAAGGCGCGCAACGTGCTGTGTGACTTCTCCACCTAACATGGATACAGACCAGATAACCACCGTGCTGGAGAATGACCCAGAGACACGTATGATGTTTCAAGGGGTGTTCGCCCGAGATGTGTTCCCATTAGACCGTGTGTATCCTGCTGCTTACGTTCTCAACACGGACCCGATGGATCGGCCCGGTGAACATTGGGTGGCCGTGTACTTGACAGAACAGCAGGGCGAATACTTTGACCCGTACGGCCTGCCACCCCTCCATCCCGATTTAACAGACTTCATGGATCAAGGCACAGAGACGTGGTGTTGGAGCAGTCAAACGTTGCAAAGCCTGACCAGTAGCGTGTGCGGACAATATTGCTTGTTTTACCTGTACCATCGATGCCGGGGGAAACCCTTATCTACCATCGTACAAATGTTTGACGAGTACCCCAAGGCCGAGGACCGAGATGTACTCGTATATGACTGGGCCGCCCATCATTTCAATGTACAAGTCCCGTTCTGGGCTTGAATTCTTTCAATGTACACACGCCCGCTGTTCTGGGCTTAAGTTTACAAGCCCCCTGTTCTGGGCTTCAGTTCTTTCAATGTACAAGCCCCTTGTTCTGTGCTTCAGTTTTCACGTGGTTGTCTCACGTTGTTGTTGTTCACTGAATAAAAAAAATGAGATCTCACCAAAAAAACCCTGTCTTGTGTGTTTTATTCATAATGCATAAATGCCCAATGTGGAGATTCAATCAAACTGAAATCAGTGGTGTAGGATGGGGCCAAAATGTAACCCATCAATGTTAGAATGCAAGCGCACTATAGTAAAATAGAGAGCCAATGAAATCAGCCCACAGACCAAGTACGTGTTTTGGTCTAGGTTTGGAGCGGGCGTTTCATTGAGGTGCGTGTAAAGGAAGACGGTGAGTGAAGACTCGTCCAACACGTATAGATTAAGTTTATTACTATAAGTTATATGAGCATAATGCATGAAACTGGTTTTGAACACCGTATTAGCCAATCAGTGGCCTAGAATGGAGCCAAAGGTAACCCATCCATGTCCAGAAAACATTACCCGCGTGTACAAGAACCCGGATGTAAGCGCGGACGTAGGCGACAAGTACCCGGATGTAGGCGTAGACGTGTACCTAGTACCCGTCCATTGGTTCTTTTCTCAATCGCTCATTGGCTCTTTTTCTCGACCGCTGATTGGTCCAAATGGAACTGCCCATCTTTCCCAGGTTCATCTAGAATCCCCTTTTTGTGCTCAAGCTCTGTATATATCGATGCCGCAACATTGTCTCATTGGACATTGAACCGTTTGACCTGGTTGTGACCTTTGACCTTTTGTCCCGCGCGCGCACTGCCGGGGATGCCGCGCACTTCCGGAGAACCCGCGCGCGCGCGCTGCGTGCCGGATGATGCCGCGCGCGCGCGCTGCGTGCCGGATGATGCCGCGCGCGCGCGCTGCGGCCGGGGCGGGCCGGGGCCGGGGCCGGGAAAGTTGGAGGTAGTGTTTGAGCATTCTGAAAAACCGGAAGTGACACACACTTGCGCAGACCCACCAAACCACGTGAACGCCATTGTGGGGAAAAAACCCAGTACATGACAGACACAGACAAATCTAGACATGTCCAAAGGTCACGCCCCATTCACCCAAACCGGAAGTACGTCACAACCCACGTGACCTGCGCAGCAGAATGGAAATGACACCCTAGTCTAGCCCCCTCACCTAGGCTTCACATGGATACCTCACTCGATCCCAGCGGCCCATGAGGAGCCCACCTAGACCCCAAAAACGTCTATGTCCATACCCCTTTGTCCACTGCGCATGCGCAGAATGACGATATTTCAACCCCACATCCACGCCATCAGATGCTCCATTACATAGGCTTCACATGGATACCTCACACGACCCATTCGAACCGTGAATAGCCCATCTCTACCCCAAACACACACCCACATACCCCCAAAAATGCCTGCTTTCTATACTACGGCCAGGCTGCGCATGCGCACACTATTGACAACGTACGAACCCTTAGTGTAGTCAAGTGCTTCTGCATGAGAGCTTCAAAATAAGACCTCACTCGACCCCATTGGACCATTAGTGGCCCACCTAGACTCCAAAACGTCCACCCCGTATGGACCTATACACCCATAGCCATGCAGTATAGGCCTATGGGCCTACCCAGGCCGCGGTGACTTTTTTCAAAAATTTCACCGTTTCGCTCCGGGACACTTCCTATCATGTTCTAAATGACGAGACGTGAAAAACAAATCCAAACAACCCTGCCGCAAATGTACAGAAGTAGGTTTCCCAGGGGGACAAACATGGGTCCTATACCCCCAGTATGGGACTATATGGGGCTATATCGTACTTTTTCAAAAATTTCACCGATTCGCTCCGGGACACTTCCTATCATGTTTGTCTTGACGAGACTAAGAAAACGAGACCCCACAACCTATACCGCAAATGTCGAGAAGTAGGTTTCCCAGGATGGTCCTATACCCCCCATACCCCATATAGGCATTTTCCCGTAATTTAGGATAAAGTCCGTGTTCCGTATTTTTTCAGGAAAATTTTTACATACACCCACCCTGGAACTAGGGGGAGATAACTCTATTGATAGGCAAGCCCCGTTAAGCCCGGCGACCTATATACCCCCCATACCCCATATAGGCATTTTCCCGAAGTCCGTGTTCCGGTTTTTTTTTTCCAGGAAAAATTTTACATGCACCCACCCATGACTGGATGTCCCTTCACCTAGGCTTCACATGGATACCTCATACAACTCCATCGGCCTATTAGAAACCCCGCTCGATCCCAAAACGTCTATTCCCATACCCTTGGGCCACCGCGCATGCGCAGAATGCCGATATTTCAACCCCACACCCAGCCCATCAGATGCCCCCTCACATAGGCTTCACTTTGATACCTCACTCGACCCCATCGGACCATGCAGCGTATTTCCAGTCTAGGGACTGGACCAGGACCGCATCACCGCGGAGGAATACATCCCCTTTTCCACACAATTCAAGATGGCCGCCCACACCGCCTCAAAAATTCAAGATGGCGGCCAAACTCTGGCAGATCGAGTTGTCTCCCTTGCGTCCAAAGTGTACAGATGGCGCCGCTAGTTCCTCCTCAAACCCTCCTCATGACGTCACTACATCCGGGTGAAAGTTAACTTTAAATACGCTATATATACTACTCAAATGGTAGCCTACTTCGTAGGAAATTCAAACTTGTCCTAAATAAAAACTGCATGGGTTATTACTATCAGTTTATGAGACCGAATCCGTTCATCGCTTTATTAATTCCATGACTCTCGCCAATATATTCTTACATTTGAAATCTCAGAGAAAAAAGCTTTCCGATAATGTATACATATATGTCAATCTCAGTGGGTGTGTGAAAATGCGCTCAGGTGGGTCACAAACCATTTATTATATTTTCGAACCGTCCAAGATGAGTGACGTGCCGTCAAAAAAAAAATTAAAACTCATTTTATGGTAACTCCTTTTGATTTTATGATTTTCTATCATTTTGGATCAGCACTTCAGCACAAAGTAACATATATACGCGGACATGGGTCACCCTGTCGGACACCTCTTGTACTTTGGAATCACTTTGAGAGGAAACCGCTTTGTCAAATGTTTGGAGTCTCTGAAGTTGAAGAACTCTATCACATCCGACACGAACGACCACAAACCAGAATCGAACGCTTTCTCAAAATCTATAAGTGACCCAGGAGTCATCCTGGTATATTATGAAAATCGATGAGTTCCATTATATCAGAGATTATTCTAGTGTTTTCGCCTATGTATCTTCCCTTCATGAAACCCGTTTGGTTTGGTGATATTAATTGGTCCAGTGCTGACTTGATTATTTCGGCTATTGTTTAGGTTTATCACCTTTAGGTACGTATGTTATAATTCCTTGCATCTGTGTTATTGAGAGTTCATCCTTCCTATAACCTTCGTTTATAGATCTAACAATAAACGTTCCTACATCTTTAAAGAAAAAAAATTGAAAGATTCAGCTGTAAAGCCATCGGAGCAGGGACTTTTGTTGTTCTTCATTCGTTTCAACAAAACTAAGACTTTATCCCTGGTGATTTCGCCTTCTAAATTATCAAATTGACTCTACGTTAACGTTAAATTTTCAATCACATCGTCACTCGCGGCTCCCGGCTCCCTATTAGAATTTTTTGAGTACAGAGTTTTATAGGAAAATAAAATAGTTCCTTTCAAAATTTCTTTCTGTTTGGTGAGTAAGGTACCATTATCATTTACCACGTCTGGGAACGAATTACTGACAAAGCTCCTAGATTCCAGAGAGTGCCTTCATCTTTTCTTTCTTTAGCCTTCCCATTTCCATTTGGTTTGCGGCCATGGATATAATACCTGGGATATCTGTATTATGCAGTTCGTCTAATTTGCCTATTAATTTTAATTCATCTTTCTCCATTCTCCTAATTTTCATTAGCAGTACTTCCAGGAACAATTGGTCCGATATATTGAGGTGCAGCTAAAAGACATCATTCTCCAAATTCTCTACTCCAAAACCGTCTTTGCATACCTGTTGATTCGATAAACATTAGGTGTAAATCAGATGTTCTTCGAAGAAGGTTAGGGTTCTGGACTGGATTCATATATGTTTACAGAGGAAAAGGGTGCTATTCTCACTTCGAAACAGACGATTTGGAAGAAAAACAACATTTCAAGATGCTGTTATTCAAAAGAAAACCTACTGCACATTGTCGTAGAATTACTCAGAGCATATACGAAAAGATACTTTAAGCTTTTTGAATCATGGTGGCTGATTTCTCGCTAAACCGCACCAGGCCATTTAATTGGGGTGACTAAGCCATACCGATATGACATAATTTAATACTCTGAACTTTTGAGGCTCACCAGACTAGAAAGCTATCATTTATGTTGCGAGTACGTAATCCGTTGTCTATTCAACGCACAAGACGTGTTTACTGCATTTTTCCAATCTGACTCACCAAATGCTGCAATAAAGGGCAACTGATACAATGGTCTTATATATATATATATCCACATTAAGCTATAAGTAATATACTACTGAATGTCGAATGCACAGCAATACATTTTCTAAATAAATCATACGTTTTTTTCTAATCTTATTTGTCGGATTGATCAATTGGTGAAGAAATCATTTGAAATGGTATTTGATAATTGTTCATAATGATTTAGTAATGTATTGTGCGAATGTAGCGAGGCGTCGGTAATCGCTAGTTCCTAATCTACGAGATGACTGTAAACTAATCTTCATACGCGCTTCAATTGAATGATAGTTGATCGCGTCTATAATATGTCGCTGTACATTAAACTTGCATTAGCATTAACCACATTTAATACGGAGTTATTCTCCCAAGTCGTTCGTAATTTACTGTCTTTTTCGCCGCTTTCTGCTCGAACCGCGGGAGGTAACAGACACTGCAACCCCTGATTCGAAATCCGTAAAAAGGCCCAACATCGCCACCACGGTCCGGTAAGTCTCAATGCACGATGTCGGAATGGAGACGGCCCCTAATCACTTGCCTTCAACACCACCTCTGTCCACGCTGTGATAAATGGCCCATTACTCACACTCAATCGAATTTTCACAAAGTTGCATGGATTATATACGTGATATCAGGTTAAAGTTGAAGCTCTTTGTTATTAAGTAATTTGAGGCTTCGATGATTCCACCTGGATGTGGCGCATTTGAGGAATAATAACATAAATATATTTATAAATATATTCTTATACTCATTGTACATGAGTGCGATTGTTTAACAGAGGCTGTCGTATTCATAAAATATCCCAATTTGTTTATTAACACTAGATCAGTTTGCAAAGAATTTCCGGTCCAATTATGGTGACCGATGTTGGGATACGCGATGTGACGATGTTAACACAGGGCTCACGCTAGGACCATGTAGCATTTGGCCTTCAATCCAAAATGGCCTCCAAAGTAACTACATGAGATTCGATCCAGTTCCTGTTATTCCCATAAATTAGGTTTGGTCTAAAATGGGATTTTCATGCTTCATGCATGGACATTATTCTGTACATTTTTAAGGTGAAATTTGGTAGTTCAGACAGTCTTTTCCAGATAAACACCCACGTTTCGTGTTGGTGTTTTTGTAAAACGGCCGCATTAAGCTTACCAATTATGTCACATTTCGACATCCAACATCCGAGATATTCACAGTGGATATGGGGATGTTGTATATTTATAAATATATTCTTATACTCATTGTACATGAGTGCGATTGTTTAACAGAGGCTGTCGTATTCATAAAATATCCCAATTTGTTTATTAACACTAGATCAGTTTGCAAAGAATTTCCGGTCCAATTATGGTGACCGATGTTGGGATACGCGATGTGACGATGTTAACACAGGGCTCACGCTAGGACCATGTAGCATTTGGCCTTCAATCCAAAATGGCCTCCAAAGTAACTACATGAGATTCGATCCAGTTCCTGGTATTCCCATAAATTAGGTTTGGTCTAAAATGGGATTTTCATGCTTCATGCATGGACATTATTCTGTACATTTTTAAGGTGAAATTTGGTAGTTCAGACAGTCTTTTCCAGATAAACACCCACGTTTCGTGTTGGTGTTTTTGTAAAACGGCCGCATTAAGCTTACCAATTATGTCACATTTCGACATCCAACATCCGAGATATTCACAGTGGATATGGGGATGTTGTAAAACGAGTTTGTCCTTTATATGAGGCTATAATTATCATCTAGATAGATAGATAGATAGATAGATTAAACGCAACATTAAAAGGGTGGTGGAAAATAATGCCGGTGTACTGACAAGAAGTCATATGACCGCACAGACAAATACACTGACTGCATATTACTAAAACATCACAATGATGATTTGTATCCCAGCCACGCTTTTAATGTAGCTGTTCATGTGGACATATTGAAAGACATGACCACACGGCTTCTAGCACCGGCTAGAGCGGTATTAGATACAAATACAAGTTTCTGTTCTTTTCAGAAATTGGCTTTCGTGTCTAAAATGAGGGTTTCAGGCTTCGTGAATGGAGTTTATTCTGTACATTCTTAAATTGGAATTAGGTAGCTCAGACAGTGCGTTTCTTCCGAGTGCTTTTCTAAATGGCGGCCTTGAATTTAATAATTATGTCACATTTTGACTTGTCCCAGAAACTGCTACAATCCGCGATATTCTGAATGAAATTGGGGTTGGGGTAAAACGATCTTGTCCGTTTATGAAGCTATAATTATTCTCAATATAACAGAAATGCCACCTTAGTGGCAACATCGACGGAATGGGCTCCACGAATAAACTAATTCCCGCCATGAGGTCTACAGCTTCTCGTCCTGGGCACACTTAGAGTATATTCGGATGAAACATTCCGTCAACTGAATTCGCTGTGTGAAGGGCATCTGGGTTTGGGTTAGGGTATCGAATGCATCGACTTACTCCTCCAATGGAATTACTTTAGAAGAATTATTCGACAAAAACAGTTTCAAAAGCAAGGGGTATTTCCCTTCCCGCCACTCATAATGCTATACGAAAAAATTTCTGGTCTCTCAAAGTGCATAAAACACCACACAAATCTAGATTTATAGCTGGTTCCAGAAGTTGTACAACTAAACTTTTGTGCACTCCCTAACGAGAGCCCTGCAGGCAGTTTAATCATTTTGGGAGAATTATCGTGATGTCATTTTGAAAATAAGCAGGTATCAAATGTATGAGGATAACAAAAGAAATTGAAAAATTCCTACGGAAGAACTAGATGGCAAAGGACTTATATTGTACAAACATGTATCTATATTGTACAAACATGTATCTATATTGTACAAACATGTATCTATATTGTACAAACATGTATCTATATTGTACAAACATGTATCTATATTGTACAAACATGTATCTATATTGTACAAACATGTATCTATATTGTACAAACATGTATCTAGTTGGGATTTCTCGATTATCTATACTACTATTCCTCATCAGTTAATCATAGAACATCTTAGTTCATGAATAATATCGGTGTAATAAAACTGGTCACCGGTATATTAATGTCAGAAGCCATTCGGTTTTCTTGCGTCCAACTGCAAAGAAAGGATATCATTCCTGGGATATTTCTTTGTTTATACAATGCATGAATTTCTCATAAACAATATTTATATGAGATTCGATAACATTTTATTCCAACAGATTATAGGTATCTCAATGTGTACAAATTGTGTACCACTTTTGGCAGACCTGTATCTGTAGAGAATATAGAGAAGGGGGATTTGGTTTAGATAATGAGGTTGATCCTGTTGGAATCCAATATAGCGATTTCGGACCCTCTATCTGTACTTAAGTGAGAAAGCTGTTTGAATCTTTTTGTGATCCTGTGAATAATAACACATAACACATTGCCCAGGCAGTCAATAACTTCATGAGTTCAAAAGAATTGTAGGCTATACTCATCTGAACAGCCGGAAACGTTTCGATCAAGCCATGATACGCGATGTAGAATCGGCCATACACGATTAACTCACGAACATTTACTAAAAAAAAAGAGCCAGTCCCAAGGTGTATTTCATGCCACGAAGATCTCACAGTGAAACATATTCTTATCGACTGTATAGATTTTAAGATTGTAAGTGATTCTTTTATCGAGCGACTATTTGGAAGATCTCTTTGGTCGGGTAAGGGAGGACTTTGTCTTAGGTTATTTGTCAGAAATCTGTTTGTTGTATAAGTTTCAATGTATGTTTTAATGTGTTGGATTACTAAGTTATTAACTTGAATACTGTTTGATCGTCGCTATATAGCTGAAATATTGCTGAACGCGACTTTAAACCTTAATTCTCTCTCTCTCTCTCCTACTTCGTTGATAAAGACATTTAAAATTCAGACATTTACCCATTTAGTTATGTCCCAAAATAAGTATTATTCACACACTTAGACAGAATGTGCTTAGACACGAATTGATCCCTATCAAATAAGTAATGTAGATTGATAGATTTATAGGATAGACGCTTAACACCCATAAACACTGCATGCGCACGATGGCCGAAAAAATTCACGAATACCAAAAATTCTGAAATAATACACAGCCGTATTGAATAATGGGAAAATCTTCTAAGGTTACCAAGAAAGGACATTTTGCAGAAGTGCGGAGTATAAATAGAAAGGATCATGTTGAATTGTGATTGATACGTCTGCGGCACCGCTCTGGTCGTAAAATCGCAGTGTGTGATCAGAGAACTCCGCGTTCCGCTTCAGGGACCTATTGTGGGTGTTTGACGGACCCGTTCTGTGTATGTCTATGAGGACAACCGCCATTAGTTCCGTCTATCGTCTAGGTCATTAAGTCTCATTTTACGCTTATTTATTATACAATTAATGTAATATTTTTTCTTAATATGTATACCATTTCTATATTACAGGCCTATAGGTGCAAGATATAAAAAATCCACTGTGGAACCATCTTCGCTTGCCTAGACAGCCACATCACACACGTGCGTGCGTGCCATGGCAGAAATAACCACTGTACTGCGCCCTTTGCCGTACCCACTGGCCTTATACCGTACCCACTGGCAACCACCTCGCTGGGGGTCTGATAATACCCCAGCCACCAGTCAGATTTTTGGACTGGATTCCGGGCCGCGCGCACATCGCCGGATGTGACATTATATATAATAAAATAGATGTTTGCCGAACATTTCGATTACTTTTCAAGTCTACATGATAACTCTGTTGACCTAGCGTTAAAAATAATTGAAATGGAGCATGCGCTGTGGGGAGGAGGACCAACCGGCTTTCGAGCATGATCCAAGAAGAAATATAAGCCAACCACCTCAATGATCCATAATAATATCCCAGCCACCGGCCAGTTCTTCGGGCAGGTTTCCTACCCAAGCGCACACCGCCGGAAGTGACATCCTAGATATTAAAAGCAGTATTTGTCGAACGTTTCGATCACTTTTCAATTCTTTGTTATATCTCGCGCTTGATTATAGCGATGAAAATATTTGTTCTACAGCTCATTTTCCAAGTAGATATGCGTAAGCATACGAAAAGTAGTTCGCTCATGTGCATTTACTAAAAAGAGAGCCAGCCTCAAGGCGTATTCCATGCCACGAAGATCTCACGGTGAAACATATTCTTATCGGCTGTATAGGTTTTAAGATTGTAAGAGATTCTTTTTATCGAGCAGCTACTTTAGAAGATCTTTTTAGTCGGATGAAGGAATTACAACACATATAAGGGAAGTGGGAAGAGGTGCCGACAGACTGTATCTTAGATTATTTGAGAGAAATCGGTTTGTTACATAAGTTTTAATGTGTGTATGTTTTAATGTGTTGGATTATTAAGTTATTAACTTAAATACTAAGAATTTTGTTTGATCGTCGCCATATAGCTGAAATATTGTTGAACGCGACGTTAAACCTTAATTCTCTCTCTCTCTCTCGCCCATGTACACTATAGCCACGTCGTAAACACGTCCGCTATCGAGGCCATAACGAACATAAGTGGACTGAGCCTGTGAAACGGAGCATGTGCTTTGGGGATTTTGCTGATGTGCTTTACTTGGAAAACTCTTGAATTTCCACAACCTGTAATCCGTTCGATTGGTATCTCAAATGTGCTGTCACCATCTCTGAGCAGAAGACATTAAGCCATTGACAAGTATTTGTTTATCAAAATAAGTTGCTCGTGTATATAGATATAAGGTATCTCGGTACTCTATATAAACAACTGTGTATCACAGGTACACAATCACTGGAACAAAATTGCACATCCACAATAATTGTGTACCAGCGGTACACAATTTTGAAGAAAACATCAGTTTTTGTGGATGTGAAATTTTGTACACAGAGTAAGTATTTTGAATGCTTAATTTGACAAGCGTGAAATGGATTATAAAACAGTACAACGTCCATATATTGTCTAGCTCTGATTGACTTGGTACTATTTGAAAGTTCTATTTCTGTTTTAGTTTGAAAATAACATATTCAAGTGTCGATTGCTTACTTTAAATTGACGAGATATTTAAGAGACGGGAAAAAGTTGACGACGTTTGACGAATAAAAAGCAGCATTGTGATTCTACAGGAAAGCCTCCCACAGCACCGCACACTCAGACTAGAATGCAGAGGATTGTAAGACGTAGCCTTGGTATCTCAGCAGCGCTTTCATTGCAACTGTTCATGTGGAAATTATTAAGTAACCACACGGCTGCTATTGGAATTAGAAACGTTAGGTCGAAAGCTGTGATGACAGATCAGCTCAAATACGCAACTCATCTGATGTTAATGGATGAGCATCGAGGGCGTCTGATGGAGTAAACGCCATAACATGAGGTAAACATGGTAAATGCAAAAAATATCCATAAAACTAACCTGTAATTTCTGGCGTCTTGCGGTAAATTTCTCACCAAAACAATAAACATACATATATTTGTCAAATGACAGCGTGTCTAGGGGAGCAACATTTCACCAGCAGAATTTTACCATGTACAGATAATACAGTGGTGAGTTATGTAAGGGGTGGGACAATTTTTCTTCTGTATTGCGACTACAAAGCAAACATATGACTCGCCAGGATAGCCTCTCTCAGCACTTCACATTCTGACTAGAAATACGGAGGATTCTAAGACGTAGCCTGGATATCTCATCTGCGCTTTAATTGAAGGTGTTCATGTGAAAAGTATGGAGTAACCACACGACCCCTATCATCCTCTAAAGCGGAATTAGATACGCTAGCTCGGAAACTGTGATGGCAGATCAGCTCAAATCACTAACTCACGTCTCACCTGATGTTAATGGACAAATATCGAGGGCGCCTGATGAAGTAAACGCCTCAATATTGGTAAACAATGCAAGAATACCCAGAAAAACTAACCTGTAATGCCCGACCTCGTGCGGTAAATTTTCCATCAAATTTAAAATCCAATAGAATTTGTTGTGTGTTAGTTCCCATGACTGCATAATGAATGTTTTTGAATGTGATATAACAACTTTATATAACATAACACAAGGCTATTCTATGGATAACAACTTCTTTATTGCTGTGGAGGCGACGTTTCGTTGGCGATACACGCATTTCCATCAAGTTCTCCAGATTTGTATACCGCTTGTGCCGGTGCTAGGGGCCGTGTGGTCATGTCATTCAAGTTGCCACATGAACAGGTACAATAAAAGCGTACCTGAGATACAACACATATAACGAATCGTTATGTGCTTCAGAATAGGTTAACCAGAAGACTATACTGTGAAGTCATGTGTCTGTCAGTATGTCGGCACCTCTTCCCACTTCCCTTATATGTGTTGTAATTCTTAACTTTTATATGAATGCAGACATATGGTCATGTTATTCTGTCCCATTTTCCGTGCAATAGTGAAGCAAAACGTCTATACCTCTTACTGAATCACTTGAATGGCTAAAAATTTGAACGAAAGTATTTCAGACCAGGATCCCTCAACGGATATTCTCGTATATGCATATGCATGTACAATTTTGTGTCCACATGGACATGTAAATGTAATGTTCTCGGCATCCAGCGGGCGTTGATTGCCATTAAGACTTCCAGCCTTTTCCCTCTAGAATCCGTCTCTGAATCCATCCCAAGAATCTTTCAATGGTTACGGAAAGACGAACACATGTTTGTGGCCCCCTATTGGGCGCCCAATGGGCATTGAATGCCCTTTTTAATCACCTCGTGGATATCGTGAACAAATTACATCACCTTTCAACCAAACTTTTGGCCATTCATCAACGACATATAGACCTACACTGGTTATGACACGTAGAATGCACGTTTCATTTTCTCGGTCAACATTGGGCGTTAACTGACCGTTTCAATTTGTTTCTTTACGCTACTCTCATT
>JAVTVY010054106.1:0-30542 GCA_036873755.1 Hanleya hanleyi
TATTTCTGCCTGCTGCCAACTTACATAATTTTATCGAGCAAAGGAGAGCAAGCAGCACTTTAGTGAATGAGCAATGAGAGATTTGAGTTCCTCCAGAGATTCAGGCTGTTTTCATGCAATGCTGTCCACAACTAACCAATATTTGAAAGATTAGATGCATTTCACAGCTTTCACTTTCACAATTTCACGGTGTTAAAAAATACAATCCTCAAAATTTCTTTTTATTACTATTTTAGGTGATTACCAAAGATGGACATATGTTGTGGGTGTCCCGACTGTTTCATTCTGAGCAGTCAACTATCACAATTTGTTACCGGTACAACATAATGTTTTAATTTTCTTCACCGAACATGTTATGGTGCCTTGGAAATTATTTAAAACTAGGTTAGGATAGCTTATTTCTGGCCTGACCCACATCAATTTTGAACCTGTTTGCGCACCTCGAGATTCCCCCCCCCCCCCCCAAAATAATGATAATGGTGGGCATATGTCAATCAATGTGTTTCTATGCCAATAACCTGTTATCACACTTGTTCATGCATGATCTTCCCTTGCCACTGATTAGCTACACTTTCCTGCATGCTGTAATCCCGCCGCAACATTTTATGCAAAGTCTATTATATGTACAGTACTTATATCACGCAAACCATATATATCCTACATGATCAGAAAAAAAATTGGGCTGAGGTGCATGAATTGTCCTCCGCCACGAAGTGGTGGGAGGACTTGGAAATGCTAGCCGTCCGTCCTTCCTTCCGTCCTTCCGTCCGTCCTTCTGTCCGTCCTTCCGTCCGTCCTTCCGTCCGTCCGTCCGACATCTTGTGAACGCGATATCTTGAGAACAATTCGACCAATCGACTTCAAACCTGAGAAGGTGCTTCACATCAGTTAGACGGCCATTGGTATTGATTTTCACTGAGGTACGTAATCCAAGATGGCCACCATCGACCATATTGGATTCTGTCCGTCCCACATCTTGTGAACGCGATATCTCAAGAACAATTCGACCAATCGACTTTAAACTTGAGAAGGTGCTTCACATCAGTTAGATGGCCATTGGTATTGATTTTCACTGAAGTACGTAATCCAAGATGGCCGCCATCGACCATATTGGATTCTGTTCGTCCCACATCTTGTGAACGCGATATTTCAAGAAAAATTCCACCAATTAACTTAAAGCTTGGGAAGGTTCTCCACATCAGTCAGATGGCCATTGGTATTGATTTTCACTGAGGTACGTAATCCAAGATGGCTGCCATTGACCATATTGGATTCCATCCGTCCCAGATCTTCTGAATGCGATATCTCGAGAACAATTCAACCAATCGACTTCAAACTTGGGAAGGTTCTTCACATCAGTTAGATGGCCATTGGTATTGATTTTCACTGAGGTACGTAATCCAAGATGGCTGCCATTGACCATATTGGATTCTGTCCATCCCACATCTTGTGAACGCGTTATCTCGACAACAGTTTGACCAATCCACTTCAAACTTGAGAATGTGCTTCGCATCAGTTGAACAGCCATTGGTTTTGATTTTCAGTGAGATACGTAATCCAACATGGCTGCCATGGACCATATTGGATTCTGTCCATCCCACATCTTGTGAACGCGATATCTCGAACAGTTTGACCAATCGACTTCAAACTTGAGAATGTCCTTCACATCAATTAGACGGCCATTGGTATTGATTTTCACTGAGGTACATAATCCAAGATGGCTGCCATTGACGATATTGGATTCCATCCGTCTCGGATCTTGTGAACGTGATATCTCGACAACAATTTGACCAATCAACTTCAAACTCGAGACGGTGCTTCACATCAGTTAGACAGCGATTGGTAGTATGTAATCCAAGATGGCTGCCATTGACCATCTTGGATTTCACTCACCCATATTGTACCCATCTGTGTTGTGAACACGATATCTTGATCTATTCCACTCATCGGTTTATAAACCTCACCATCCACAAATCCATATACAACTACAGACTTACATTCCAGTGTTACACTACCCATTACTGCTTCCCAAACCTCCTCAAATTGTCTCAACAATTCCAGATGAACGTCTCTTTCCACATACACATATCAACTTTCCAAGTTATATTTAAGGAGATACTGGAAGCGTATATGCTGTATGCTCTCAAACAGGCTACTTGGCGGAGG
Source organism: Hanleya hanleyi (assembly GCA_036873755.1). NCBI lineage: Eukaryota > Metazoa > Mollusca > Polyplacophora > Lepidopleurida > Hanleyidae > Hanleya > Hanleya hanleyi. Next base: position 2,167 of record JAVTVY010054106.1, read on the forward strand.
ACCTGCTAGCTACTCAGCTTGTTCATGTTGTTTGTATCATGATGATTTCGCATTATTTGTTGATGGTATGGCTCATAAAAGCCTTGCCTCAATGGAACATGCTGAATTAAAACCATACATATATGGTGGAAATCCTTGAATTCTAACAATATTTGTAAAGAGTCCTGGAAGAGTTCTTGAATTTGATTGTCCCCTCTTCCCCCAAAATATCTTTCAAAATTATTTTCTGGAATTTCTTTCTGAATTTACGATCTAGTCAGATCTGTATGAAAAGTGATAGATGAAATACTCATTCATTTCATTCTAATGTACATTGTTGAATTTGCTGAATGAAACATGATAAAAGGTGTTAAAAAATGTCCAGGAAAATTCAATTGAAGGTCATGGAAAAAGGTTGTATGGACCTGGAAAAGTTCTGGAATTTTGTCTTAAACAAAGGGTAGGAAATCTGGGTACACTGCATTGTTAACCCCATCCTCCGGAGGAGGAGGGGGTTATTGGAATCGTCCTTGGCTATGGGGACCTCAGAAAGCTTTGTACATCAGAAGCGGGAAAACTAGAAAGAGTTAGGCTCTGAAACTTGCCTAGTTGGTCAGAATTGTAATGTTGTGAGTCTGTATAGTTTTTGGGCGATGGCAGATGAGAATTGATACGTTTTTTTGCCAAGAAATGATCGAAATTTGAAGGGTAATTTTTACACGGAACGTGGCTGTTGTTGTTGTTGTACGTTAATAGATTGACGGATGAACCCGGATGTTCCTACTGTACAGATATACCCCGGGTATTTGCGGTGCGCTCAGTCTCTGCACAGAGGTGACGATGGTAATCAAAGTGTTAGCTATACTCGCATCTCTTGAGCAGGAGATTGCCTGGTTTTGCGACAACCGTAAAGTGTGCCGTTATTCCAGCATGGCGATGAGAAATAAAAAAACGTTCCAGATCAGAATGGAAAACTCACCAACGTTTACGCTTTAGTTTACCTGACAATTTTTCCCATGGCAACATTAAACACATTGTCCACCAACTTCGGAAGAAAGATACAGAGTTTTTGGCTTGAAAATGGTACAAGCCGAAGTGCGTCGGCGGACACGGCAAGTTAGTGAACTCCTATTTTTCCATGAACGAAGTCGGCAACTGAGTCAAAATCTACACCATTTCTCCGCTAGAAAATATCAGTTTGCCGATTTTGTATTATTATGAATACATTGAAATAAGGCGTTGAAATGAACCCCGAAGATTCAAGCAAACTTATTTATAAAATTATGAGGTAAATGTTTCGTTCTTCGACAAATCGCGTGTTCAATGGTTTCTTTTTTCTTGCATCAAACAGCTCAAATCAGAGGGATTAAACGTTGTGCTCAAGTTAGGCGGTTCCCAAATTAGAGAGCAAAAAAAATAAAAAAAATAAATAAATAATATTAATAAAAGTTTTTTTCTTAATTTGTTTAATATGATAATCAATGTTCAGTTATGTTGATTCCTCAATCAGTAAGTATGATTTTTGATACAAAAGCCTACCTATTTTGCCAGAATTCGTAGAATTTGAATATTTTTGCTAATTTTGGCACATTTCCCTGCCTAAAGAAATTTTACTGTGTCGAATAGAGGGACAATGAGGACTACACTTGAGCAACACTGGACATGGGGCAGGGGTACTGGACATCAGAATAAAATGTATTTCCCAAATAAAAAAATTTTTGACCCTACCTACATGTACTCAAATTTTTCCTAGCCTGTCTTTGAAAACAGACATATTTGTTTTTGGATACAGTTATCACTTGGTGATCAAGAAATTTACTGAACATGTTCAGGGAAATGCTTAAATCTATCTGCGCCAGCAGGAAGGCTGGCTTTCATGTGCACTGCTGACCACGATGTGCCTTCATTCCGTCCTTGATCCATTCGCAACAAATTCTATGCAAACCATGCCATTTAGTCTGCCACTCTGAGAGCATGTCCAATGATGACAAGGTATTATTTCGCCATACACATGTGAGGAACAAATCCCAGATCTATTTTTTGCCAATTACAAAATAGGATGGGATTTTCGAAGTCCACGAGTTCTAGTTGAAGTTGTAAAAGAACAAACTTGAAAACCTCAAATATCAGGCCTTTTTGAAAACAGCAAAGGGCATTACCTGCTGACACATGACGTTAGATTCTGATTATGATTGATCATATCAAGCAGATGTAGTGAATGGTTTTGGCGGCATTTCCATTCTAAGGCCAACAACATCACAAAGCTATAATGTAATGCCGCCCCTTGTTGAAGATGTTGTCATCCCAATTGTTGTGCATCATAGATCACAATAGGATGTTCCACACAACTGACAAGTTGATACGATACATGTTCGTAATCAGACGTCATGGGTCAGAGGTCACAGCTCCAACACGTTTTCACTACATAAATCCATTTTTATGTCCTTTTATGTGAAAATATTTGTACACTTTTCGTTTGAACAGTTGTGTATGTTTTCAAGCAAAGTATGCAGGGGGTATTTCTAAGACCCTTTAAGACTGCTTCGATCTGCACCTGTTATTTGTGATATGAAATATTATTTTTTCTCAAATTTAAAATGTTTTGGACTGGCATTTTTGCCGTCACTCAAGTATAATCAACTAAACTCAAAGTAATTAAAGTGACTACGGTAATTCCCCTAATAATTCGATCACCGGAAGTGCAACAAAAATGGCTTATATCTGGCAATATTCTTCATGGCACCAGCTACAAAGTGTCACATTTTGTCATTATATGGTTTTTACCCCTCGGCCAAATTTGGCCTAGGGGTATTGTCGTCATCATGTACGGCTGTCCGTACGTCCGTACGTCCGTACGTCCGTCCGTCCGTTACCGCGATATCTACAGAACCGTTTCATGCATGGCAACCAAACTTGGTACATCTATTTATCTTCACGTAAATCAGAAGCCTATCGAAAATGAGTCATCTCGGACAATATTTTGCAGAGTTATGCCCCTTTTACAAATAAAAATCCATTTATGATTTGTTATGGTGATAATTTCAGAACCGTTCCATATACAACATCCTAACGTGATACAGTTGTTTCTCTTGACCTGAACTAGGTGCCTATCAAAAATGAGTCGTGTCGGAAAGTATTTTGCAGAGTTATGCCCCTTGTCTAATAAAATCCGTTACCGCGATATCTACAGAACCGTTTCATGCATGGCAGCCAAACTTGTTACATCTATTTATCTTCACGTAAATCAGAAGCCTATCGAAAATGAGTCATCTCGGACAATATTTTGCAGAGTTATGCCCCTTTTTACAAATAAAAATCCATTTATGATTTGTTATTGTGATAATTTCAGAACCGTTCCATATACAACATCCTAACGTGATACAGTTGTTTCTCTTGACCTGAACTAGATACTAGATGCCTATCGAAAATGAATCGTGTCAGAAAGTATTTTGCAGAGTTATGCCCCTTGTCTAATGAAATCCGTTACCGCGATATCTACAGAACCGTTTCATGCATGGCAACCAAACTTGTTACATCTATTTATCTTCACGTAAATCAGAAGCCTATCGAAAATGAGCCCTCTCGGACAATATTTTGCAGAGTTATGCCCCTTTTTACAAATAAAAATCCATTTATGATTTGTTGTTGTGATAATTTCAGAACCGTTCCATATACAACATCCTAACGTGATACAGTTGTTTCTTTTGACCTGAACTAGATGCCTATCAAAAATGAGTCGTGTCGGAAAGTATTTTGCAGAGTTATGCCCCTTGTCTAACAGAATCCACTAATTCCTATGTTAATTTAAGTTTGCATATTATTTCTATTATCATGTTAGTATACTATCACATTTATTTATTGATTGGATGACTGATTTATTCATTTATTCTCTTAGACAATGCAAAGAATGCTTGCAAATCTGTTTTGAAAATGACATAAATGTGCCATTTAGTATACATGTACTGTATTTATCTAGCCATGTGTACTGTTGTTTTGGTGAGACATCGATACAGCTCTTTCAATTTATTCAAGAAACAAATTAATTTAAGGGGAGGGAAACTTTTTTTTTTCAAGGAAAGTACTCTTACAATACCATGGGTAAATATTTCTTCCCACAAGCCAATCAATTGGTAGAGACACCCTTATTATAATAGCTGGGGTTCAGAGCCGAGGGGTTTGGATAGCGCAGCTTCATGTTCTAATTTATCTAACTTTTGACAAATAAGTTCAGCTATAAATGTATGTGTGTGTGATTAAATGTTTATCAAGGTGTTTTTGGGCTTTGGCAGCCATTTTCCCTGGTTTCCCAGTAGATTATCTCCCTTCCCTAGTTTAACATAATAAAAGATGTGGTGAAAAACATATTGAAGCCCTAACCTCTGACCCATGACATCAAAGTCTGATTACTATCAAGTAGTAAAATATCGACTAGTCGGTTGTGTCAGACATCTTATTGTTACATACAATGCACAACAACTGGGCATGAGATCATCACCATGTCAACAAAGGCATTATGTGTTAGTTTTGTGACGTTGTTAGGGTTACAGTGAAATGGTCAAATAGATCATTCGCTACGATTGCTCACAAATATGCTTTAAAACCAGGGCTATTTCCTTTGTTTTCTGGATAATCCACTTACATGTAACATTATCTACAGCTAAAAATGCACATGAACCCATAATTTTTTCTTTGTTCTTCCTCATATTACAGAGTTATGAATACAACAACATACATTATTAAAAAAAATTTAAGTTTATTACTTTGATTAACCACCAGCAGACATCCTTAAGGCAAACCGTCGTGATATGACTGAAAAAATGTTGAAAACGACGTTAAATCCTACTCACTCACTCCTTAAGGCAAAGTTGTATGATGTTCATTGTAATCCGCAATAAAAGGCTTTGTTCATTTTATGTGTTGACCATGAAAAGAACCCTCAAAATTTTCAGTTTATTAACTTCGAGTGTAGTACATTTTGTGTCTTTGTAACATAGTAAACCTGACTGGTCTGGAGAAATTACGAGCCGAATGCGAGGAGGTAAAAACCATGATTCCACGACAGACTTCTGAAACAAGCGAGACAAGTCAACTCTCGGACGAGACGATAACCGATAGTCTGGAGGAATACGGATCAGACGTCCACAGTCTTACACCACCCAGTAGTTGTAACACCAGCCCCACCCACACTGCCAATCATGTCACATCTAAAAACTCGGGAATCTCATTGGAGGATCTTGATCTCCTTCCTACGAAAGATGATTCCGGTAAAAAGAATCTGCCGGCGAGGAGAATTGCAAGTAAGAAAACAGATACATTTATATCATTCAGACATTCAGTAATTTAAAAGTAATGTTGTTATTGATAACAAGCACTGTATGTTGATATTTCAGTGTATTTTAAAACCATGTTCTGCATCTCATGGTCTGACATTGCTAGTACCACCACAGTGACTCTGAAGTGGGTGTCTTACCCAAAACGGGTAATTGTTGTGGTTTAGTGGTTAGAGCATCTGCCTCATACCAAAAAAGGGTACTTGTTGCTTTGTCGCTTGGTGCTGAGTATTAAGGGGATAGATCAAGGACTGATTGGCCCAGTGTCAGAATAATGTGACTAGGTGAAGTATCATGTCTTCCTACCACTGCCTAAAATGGGGTGCTTCAGTGATCAGACAGCACTATAAAAAGGTGACCATGGGAATGCTGTGTCACATGTAGGCATTGTCATGATATGATATGACTGACAAAAAGTTATGATAAATCCTACTCACTGTAACATATTGCTATGATCTCTGTTACAAACTACTCGCACTTCACTGAATTCATAATTAGGTGATGTGAGATGAGTATAGTAATAGAAAAGATCATTAGTGAAATTCATTCTCAGCCATGTTCTGGTCTTGCTGGAAATCATATTTTCATAATGATATGAAATGTGTTTTTAACAGACCATGTTTTATGGTATTCCTGAAAACTACAAACCGATACATGCCAATAGTTTTCTACCATTAGTTGTGATAAACAGAGAATCTATTTAAAGCAAGATTAAACATTCCTTTATTTGAACACCACAAGTGTGATGTGCAATGCACAGTGCTTGTGATGAACAGTGTAAATGTTGATTTGTACACCTACCCATACACTTCCATACACAACTATTTGTACACCTACCCATACACTTCCATACACGACTATTTGTACACCTACCCATACACTTCCATACACGACTATTTGTACACCTACCCATACACTTCCATACAAGTCTATTTGTCGCCCCGATGCCGAAGGGCAAGATGAGGACTATAGTATCAGTGTCTGTACATCCGTCTGTGTGACTTTGTTTACAAACACTAACTTCTGAAAAACTGCATGGATTCTTTCATATTTGTTATGTGGGTACCTCGCCTCAAGATCTTGCTTGCCATGGGATTGTTTTTCATGCTAATCCACCTATAGGTGGTGCCACCTGGGGGCCAAGTTGTAATTTTGTTTCCAACCAATAACTTTTGTATACCTGAAAAGATTCTTTCCAAATTTGGTAAGAAGATCTCAAGATCTCGCTTGAGATTGGGATCGTTTTTCAGGCTGATTCGCCTATAGGTGGCACCCCTTGTGCGCCAATTTCCTACGAAGTAGGCTCTCCTTTGCAAATTGTCCGGTAATGAGTGAGTGATTCCTTCCAAATTTGGTATGTGAGTATCTTGCCTCAAGACAACGCTGGGATTGTTTTTTGCGCCGATCCACCTACATTTGGTGCCACCAGGGCGCCAAGTTAAAATTTTGTTTCTGGACAATAACTTTTGCAAACCTCAATGGATTCCTTCCAAATTTGGTATGTGGGTACATGTACCTTGCCTCAAGATCTCACTTAGGATTTTCATGCTGATCCACCTGGAGGTCAAGCAGAGTTTTCCTTTCAGGACAAATTTGATAATTGTGGGTACTTTGCAACAGGATCTCGCTTGGGATTGCTTTCGATGCTGGGTACAGAACATTACGCTTCCAAGCCAAATCACTATTTTCAACATTGGGAGACCGCTTCCAGGGGTGTTTATTTAAATTAGATCATCATGCATTTTGTGCAATTTTAGAAAATTTGTCGACCAGTATGTAATATATATGTGATGTCTGGTTAACTGTTTATCTCTATTTGTTTTAAATTTCAGCTGGTCAAACTGAGTTGGTCGCTGACCATGGTGACACTGCTGAATTGGGCAAGGACATCGAGTGTGACACAGAATCACAGACAAATATATCTACAGCTGGTGACAATGGGACCATCACAGATGATGTGTCCGATGTTAATACAGAGGACCATGGTCCGCCTGTTTCAGAATCACCTGACCACAATTCTGAGCACAGCGAAAAAGACATGGTTGATCTTTTGGAATGCCTCATAGAGCAAGCCACGTCAAAAGTGCAGGCGCAGTCTGCTCATGCTCAAACATCACAGACGATGCAACAAGGTTGTGAACAGGTATCCAGTGAAAGCGATTCAATTCCAAAGAATTTGCCTACCTTTGGTTCACCTACGTCTGTCAGTATAGAGATGGGTGGGACGAACATGCCCACAAGTAGCCCTGACTCACCATCGTGTTCCTCCCCTTTACTGGCAGACCAAAATGACTCTGAACACTCGGAGCAGTCAGACAGCTCAAGCAATGTGACCGTTCCCCTTAATGTGGATGTTTAAAATCATTGACAGAGATGTTACATGTAGGCAATAAAACAAGTTATACCATTAATGTTAACTCTTCCAGTGTGAAGAGCACTGTGCAAGTGAATATGGACTTCAGTCAACGTTCATAGCGTCCTAAACTTTTCAAATAGCTGTGAGAAAACCCAATACATGGGACCATACTAGAATACAACTGCCAAGTTTGATCTCAGGGGTATCGGCATGATTGTATACTGTTTCGAGTCTTAACAACAGAATCTTGTCTGGTGGTCAAACTGCTGTGGACGGCCGGCCCCAGCAAACCAGTATTGTCTATACATGACAAACAAAGAAATGTGCATGATGTTCTGCAGTGTTGCGAGAGTTCATGAATGTAGAGGTGAATGTTCAAATGAGGGACTCATTTAGAAAGGGATATAGATGAAATGAGACAGTGTTCGATCATGCGATGCCGGCAATAGGATGAAGTTCATATTTAAGTTTGTGTGGGAAACTCGTTCCTAATCTGAATTTTGTTTAAGTCAATATAAGACAAACCACCATGACAATGGTCATCATGACCTGGGAATTCCCTACATCTGGGGAAACCCCATGAAAGATATTGGTAATGTTATTTCAGGCAACAAGCTGCCTGCTATAAATCAAAATGGTAATGGTAACATTGTGAGGATTATTGATGTGTGCCATGAATGCATGTTATTTACCAGTCCAAATGTATAGATTGTTATGACCCTAGATACATGTTCTACATGTAACAATTTTCCATGTCAGATCTGTATGGACTATCGATTAATATTGTAATGATAAGCAAGCCTGTCACTGTAAACTTGTGACACTTGGGTAGATCTATACTGTGTAGTTTTAGAATAGAGTGAATCTTAACATCATGTAGATGGTGTTACAAACCAATAGTACCGGTACTTGTATTGTATCCACTCTTGGTTGTTCATTGTATCATGTTGGATGTGGATTTGATGCTTGAAAGGTCTCCTGATATTGGATGATGAATGATGTAGAACATATATGGTATGAACAGATGCATTCCTCTCTTGGTAAAACTGAAACCGACGGGACTGGTAATCAAGGTTTTTACCAGTCTTAATGAAAATTGATTATGAAGTTCTATTTCAGAAATAACGAATTATGACGCAATGCTCGTTCAAAAATCACTTTTACATTATATTCTTGATTTTTAAAACTAGATTTTGTGATATATAATATATACCATGACATGCAAAGAATGAAATACTTTAAGCTCTAAACACATTGTTAAACACACTGCCAGTGGCGGGATATTCACATTGAGAGATTATGTACTACTGTGATGCTATGAATATATCTGTTGTATATGGTAATCCTCTAATAAGTGAAATTTCCCACCATGAAATCTAGGGATGAGAACAGAAAGCTGACAAAATGGTTCAAAATCATGCATATAAAATCCATCCACGTCATGTACGTCCATCCGTCGGTTACCGCTTTTTAGACAAAACCACTTGAGATACAGTGACCAAATTTTGGAAACTTACATATCTAGTTACAAGTCAGATGCCTATCGAAAATGGCTCCGCGCGGCCCATATTTTACAGAGTTATGCCCCGTTACAGATGTATCAGTTTCTGATTTTATGGTATTTGCTTGAATGTAACCAGTTATATCTAATTAACTGTGTGTAGTACAGGTACCAAATTATGAGGAAACTTTTATCCAGTTGTATTCTAGATGCCCACAAAAAATTAGTGGTCTTTTATGAAGTTCTGTCCGTTTTTGGATGTAATAATCTCTGATTTTGTGATATGTACCGTAGTTGAATGTACAAGTTATATCTGCAGATCAATGTTCGGTACAGCTACTAAATTTTGGAAACGTATTTATCTAGTTGTATTCTAGAAGCATACAAAAAATTCATCGTCTTGGCCCTTATTTTATGAAGTGTAATAATTTTGGATATGCTTGATTGCAACCAAAAACTGTTCAGTACAGCTATCAAATTTTGGAAACTTATTTATCTACTTTTTGTATTCCTGAAGCCTATAAAAATTGATTCGCCTCAGCCCTTATTTTACAGAGTTATGCCCCTTTTTGGTGTAATAATATATGATTTTGTAATGTATGCTTGAATGTAGCTGTTATATCTGCAGAATGAATGATATGCTCTAAAAGGGACAATTCTGGATAATCAGTAGATATAGTCATAATATGTTGCATATTCTCAGTGTATTTTTCAATTGTTTGGGGGAAGCCGAGGGGTTTTGTGAGTCTCACCCGAATGTTTTGTTATTTCAATGATTTTAGAGCGTGATCAAATGCATTAGAGCTACCGATTGAATCTTGTCTCCAAAATTGGGATGATTAAATTTTGATAGGGGGATTGAATTATTGGAGGGATTACCATATATTGTTACCACGGTTACTGTCACTGTAATATAACTGATGTACATATTAGAAATACATTTCTTCATCGCATTTCACCTCACCAAATATAAGCAGCTATGTGGTATATATTTGTTTTGCCCATTTCTCTAGTCTCTCTATTGCTCATCTTGCTCAAGACTCTCCACCTTGTTTGTTTACTTGAAGTGCAGCAGTCATATATGAGAGCTAGTCATCTTGGCCATCGTTCTATGTTAGACCTTTATTATTTGTTTCTGCATTTATCACTTGTGGGTTGTTTTACTATGTTGGTTCTGTTAATATGATTTACTGTACTAAAATTTATTTGGTTGACAATGAAACTGACAAATACTGGATATGATGAAATGTATGGTGTACATTTACATAAACACAAATATATTTATATATGTTGTATATATGACCAGATATCTAGAGGTACCTTGTCTGCATTGAGTGGGACATAATACATTTGTTTCTCAGTAGAGCTCAAAATGCCTTTGAATTATATCGAAAGTAACTACTGTAACATATCAATAGCCAATCAAGGCAAACACTGTACCGTATACACACACACCAGTGTTGTGAGAGAATTTAACCAGCGAGACCTTCAAACTAAAGTTCTGTGAAAAGTTGACAATGTTCAATGTAAGTTTGTTCATATGCATGGGGAAATATGGTAACATTTCTTATTGCCTAAAAAATAAAATATGAACATCCATGACAGCCAGAGATAGCTGTGCACATCGTCAAAGCAAATATGCTGGGCATTCAGGATACAGAGATGGGCAAGCATACTGAAACATCACAGATGAAATGTGTAAAAACTTTTGGGCGGGGGGAGGTTATTAAAGCCATGACAATGCTCCTATGCTGACTACAGTCTTTGGGGAGCTTTGGGAATACAAAATCTATGAATCATAAATTGAGCAGAATAAATGGACTGTCTAGAATGTCCCCGATTTTTTTTAGCATAAAAGACCATACAAGATCTGAAAAGACTGATTGTGAAAGGCAGCGAAAGTATTTCATACTCTAGAATAGACAGATAAAAAGAGTGCTTCCAGCAAATAAAATTTCTTACTCATGAACACAATCAAATCGATGGGTCAACTTGAAAATATGTACAAATTTTAATGCTCTTTCACATGTTTACATGAAACTTGTTCATAGAAAATCTGGTCGTGAATCTCCAGACAAAATGCAGGTGCTGAGACCATACCCCACTTCTTCTGTTCAATTAGCCACAGTAACCCAGGAATATATCCCCTTATAACACAGGGCCTTCGGTGGCCGAGTGGTCTAAGGCGCTTCGCTGGTGACCGCTAGCCTCACACCGCTGAACCGGCACGGGTTCGAGCCCAGCTGGTCCATGTGTGAAATTTTGTCAGTTACTTACCGAAGAGTAGTGGTTCACTCCGGCTTCCTCCACCAACCAAACTGACTGTCACCATATGAGTGAAACAAACTTGAGTGTGACATTAAGCCAAATTCCCTCTCCTCCCTCCCTTATAACACTGGTAAAATATGGGCTGTTAGTGTCTTTATGTTGCAGTAATATTGGGGATATAACTCGTAAATGTAGATTGGAGAATGAAACGCTACCATGGCTACCCCAACAAATTGCTGAATGTAGTTCACCAGTATTGTAGGGTATTTTTGGTTGAAGCTCTACTAGAAAATGTTTAAAAATCCAAGATTGCCACCAAGATGATGTCACCATGATGACGCCACCTTGACATTTCTAAAAAAGGCATTTTTTTTACGATTTCTTTTGGTCAGATTTTTCAAGTTTTTTATTTATGGGTTTTCTTTGCAAATACTGCATGATAAATTAGTAAATAATAATCTGATGTGAAATAAAATAGCTTTTGCGCAATTTTTCTTGCAGAAAATATTAAGATGAGGAAAACATCCGTCACTTTTCTGGTCCTGTGTCAAGAATATGCTTTCGCAAAGAATGAACATGTGTTTTCTAGGTTTTTTTTGTATTTAGAAAAAGCCTATGATACTACTTGGAAATCCAGGATTTTAAAAGACCTTCATAATATGTTATTAAACGGCCGTTTACCCATTTTTATTTTGAACTTTCCAAATGATAGACAATTTCACGTTCGGTTGGGTTCGTTCTGATCATTTCGATCAATATCAAGGTGTCCCACAAGGTAGTACTTTGTTTAGTATCAAGATGAACAGCTAAGCTGACCCCCACCCCGCGTAGGGTTAATTATTCTCTCATCACAGGCATAAATGGTCATTATTCTGATTACACATATATCCCTACCACATATACTTGTGTGTTACATTTTATCAGGTGCAATATTAATGAAGTTAGAATGCCAGTTTATCCAATTCTAATACCCAATGTCCCAGAAACATTCCATCAGGCCTTTTTGAAATTCCATGGCAGTTCTACATATCTGCGTTTCTGGTTTGTTTGTTTGGTTTATGACGAGATACATCAGTATGAGTACTACTGCCATATACATTCTCCGAGTTGGTAACCTCTTAACACTCGTCGATTAAGAGGTTCTGTGGTGTGAGAAAAACACATCACCTATGTGCATTGTTTACATCGATTTTGACCTACACCGGGCATTTTTTTATTGATTTGATTGACACTGGCCACTTTTTCTTTATCTGCATACAAGCAAGTTCATGTATATCTGAAAGAAGAATGAACTAGTTGGATGCTAGCATTCCAGAAGAGCATATGTTATGATTATATTGAGCCTCAGCCCACTCCATTTATTAAATACGAAGCTGCGCATCTGAAAACCCCTCGGCTCTGGGCGCCAGCCATTCATAATGTATTCAATATGAACCAAAGTTTCAGGAACACCAAGCAGTCAAGTGACAAATATACAGATTCTGAAAAATTTTGCAATTAGAAATGGCCTCTAAGGTTTCCGTCCAATCAGAGAAACTGGTATTCATTACATAAGTCTCTTGATGCATCAATGACAGAGATAGAGATCATTAATGATATTGCATAAATTAAAGATGGCCGCCCATCCTTCCCTCCACTCAGAGGAACTGATGTGGTTATATTCATTGCAAGTCTCTTGATACATCGATGCTGTATACCAAGTTTCATATAGAACACTGAAATGGTATCAAAGATATACATCATTAAAGATTTTGCATAAATTAAAGATGGCCACCAAGGTTTCCGCCCAATCAGAAAAAAACAGAACTGTCATTTATCGTAAGTCTGTTGATGCATCAATGATGTATACCAAATTTTACATCGAGCACTTTAACGGTATCAGAGATAGAGATCATTAATGATTTAGCATAAATTAAAGATGGCCGCCCATCCTTTCCGCCACTCAGAGGAACTGATGTGGTTAATCATTGCAGGTCTCTTGATACATCGATGCTGTATACCAAGTTTCGTATAGAACACTTGAATGGTATCAGAGATATATATCATTCAAGATTTTGCATAAATTAAAGATGGCCACCAAGGTTGCCGCCGAATCAGGGAAACTGGTTTGGTCATTCCTTCGAAGTTTCTTGATTCATCGATGATCTATACCAAGTTTTACACTGAAGAGTGAACTGGTACCTGAGATACAAAAGATTAATGGTTTCGCATAAATTAAATATGGCCGCCAAAGTTTCCAACCAATCGGGTCCAGGTTCAATAGGGTTCTGGATCATGAGCATATGGATGTGCAGTGCAAGTTTGGTGTGCCTAGGGTAAGTCATTCTAAAGATATCTTGGTAATGAGAACGCTGTGATGGTTTCGCATAAATTAAAGATGGCCACCAAAGTTTCCAACCAATCAGGTCCAGATTCAATAGAGTTCTGGGTCACGAGCATATGGATGTGCACTGCAAGTTTGGTGTGCCTAGGGTACGTCATTCTAAAGATATCTTGGTAACGAGAAAGATGTGACGGACAGACGGACGGACGGACGTACATGACAATACCCTTCGGCCAAAATTTGGCCGAGGGGTAAAAATGATGTTCACTGACTGAGCCAGAGAACTGTGCAAAAAATGCTTCACACCACATTATAAATCCCGATGCTATCAGACATTTTTTCAGGCAATAGTTGGGTGTTGAATGCTATAAGCCTTGCATATTTAACAGAAGGGATCATCTACATATTGTAAACCTATTAAAGATGTAATCAGCCTCAATATGGATGGATTTTGTAAACTCTCCCCTGTGCATTATTCAGCAGCGAAGTTTGCTAAAGCATCACATGTACTATATTTGCTGATAGTGGGATCGCCAATATATAACGAATGCAAGAATATCTTGTCAGAGAAATTTGAAACTCTGCCCGCTTCGACGGGCTTTCTGCTTCGCCATTGAGTGTGTGCTGTACGCGGAGAGGAAAATGACGTCACTGCGGGACGTATGAGTGACGTAGCGACGCTCACGAATCTGAATACTGCACAGCTGCAGCTATGAGATGACGTCATGGCTCGTGCCTACGGTTCGGTAATGTCGCATAGCATACGTTGGTAGAATGCACTACACGTGTATACGCTTGTTGACACGGCCGTGAAAAAAATAAACGGCATGCCATGCCGTTTATTTTTATAGATCAATTCCTACTATTTTCTCGTGAATGGTAGAAACAAGTTTAGTTTTTTGTGGTCAGATGTGTTTCATTTTGTACCTGTTGTAACATATGTCACTTTCGCTGAGTTTGAAAGACATCGATTTCAGCCCAGATTTGAGGCTGATTACATCTTTAAATATTGAGTGACATTTGGGAAACTCCTACATGTACTCCAAGATGTTGCTAGATTTGAAAAGTGATTGAAGGATAATCCAAAGTAAAAATTAAATGTTCTGCCAATATACTCCCATATTGTCTTGCACCAGTTGATCTTTCTCTTGTACACCTTACACTGTTCTCCACATATCCACTATCCTGCTTTCAGCCCAATTGCACGTGGCCATGTTACTTATTTTTTACTTGCCATTTCATGGACAGCACAGGTTATGTACAATAGTAATTATAAGAGCCATCCAATAGGGTGATGCAGAAGTACATGCTGTAGACAAATATGAAACTTTCAACCACACCTCTCCACACACAGGATCTACAACAGCCAGGTGTCCCTTGGGTTGAATTGTGTCAGTCATGTAAACTTGTATATCTCAGAGGGAATACAACATTGTGCATGTGTAACAGCATTGTTGAAATAAAAAGAGAATATGAACTGGTATAACTTTTTATATTTTTCAACTTTTTAATTTTCTTCAATATTCTTGTTGGTACCAATATGCATATGTTGTAAATGCTGTAGACAAGGTTGTAAGTTTTGTTGAAAAGAAATGTAAGCCTTTCAATACAATGATAAAGTAATAGCTAGGCTTCACTGTCAAAGTTGACTGTTACAGAACACTTAACTTGGTGATATAAGAAATACAAATGAACAACTAATAGCCAGGTGAAGTACAAATATTGTATATTTTGTGATATTGTATATACAAATGATACACAGAAGGCACATCACCATAGGAATGTCACCTTGTACATAAACTATACAGCTGCAGATTAACTGTACATCAAAATGTATCTCAGTCAAACTCCTAGTGAATACTTGAGCATGAATAATAGTTTAACCATTCTATGTGATGCACTGGACTAAATAGAGAGTCCCTGTACACTTCCCTATATCATACCTGTATAATACGATTCAAATTTCTGTGCATTTCCCTGTGATTTATTTTGTATTGGTTGGTTCTGTCAGTGGTGTTTGAGGGCTCTCTTGAGATCAACTTATTATACATAGACATTAACAGTTCACAGAATAAAGAAAAATAATTTATAATATAGCAACTTTAAAGTTTGAATTTACACTCGCAATTAAATAGTGGTATACACAGATCATGAATATGTAAAAGTTAACCATAGCATACAGTCCTATTTACAAGAGATTTTAAAAGAGGTTCTGTGATAATGTTCAACAGCTGCCAGAACTTGGTGAGAAAGGCCAGAATGCACCTCACACATGGTTTACATATATTGTTATGCAGCATTTTAATGAGAAAATCCAAATTACTGGCTTAATTCTGTATGTGTATAATGTGTACAAAACCCAGGCTGCTTCATATAATAGAAGCCATTGTCAATCACATCTAGTTACTAATTCTGAATAGTGTTCCACTGCAATTCTGGTCATGTTGAGTAGACAACTGTTATGGCCATAAATAATAAATCAGTGGCATTATAGATCTGTAAGAAGATACGAACAGGTATACACAATATTTGGCTTCTAATCCAGACAGACATTAGCTTTCCATAATATGTATGAAGCAATTTGGAAACCAGTTTTTGAAAATGTGCTAAATAACTGGACGGAACAACACAGACAGATCGACCTCAATATAAATATATAAATAGTATAAACAAAGTTAAAACAGTATAGTAAAATATCACAGATCAGCCATTTCTCAGTACAAATACATGTAAATTCATTAGAAATGTAATGATAGAGGCAAACATCTCACTCCATAAAGGAGGCAAACATCTCACTCCATAAAGGTATCTTTGCAAGAATATCATGAATATTGATGAAAGAAAAAATGTGTCGACTATCATGATGATAAACCGTTTCATATTTTTCGTTATGATTATTATTTTTGTTTTAATCTTTGATTATTCAACATATCAATTATATTTAACTGATTTTGATATTTCAAGTTGTTCCATTTACCAAAATATTGTGTGTATAGCTTTTTCACCACCTAATATCGAACTGCCTAGTGCTGTGCTGACTGTTCTGTTCCCAAGTACATGTACTCCCAATGGATAACCTTACAAATAACGAGGAAGCCCCACTCACAAATTTATTATGCACTCTCCCATTTTTCGGAAACAACATTCCAAGTAGTGACGAACTTAACCCCAAACCAACATCAGACTCTCTAAACCTAGACTTTATTGAGAATATGTGTTTTAATCCAATCGAGCTAAATGATGCAGAAGATAATAAAACTATAACTGATGATAATGAACAAGAAATTCTACACTGGAATGATATTAATAAACATAGTTCTAACTATTATACGGAAGATTCCTTCTGTGAACAACAGGACAATTTCAAATCCGATGGCACTCTATCATTTCTACATCTGAACGCTAGAAGTCTAAAAAAACACTACAGCGAAATCACAGGATTCCTTCACAACTTACAATACAAGTTTTCTGTTCTAGGTTTTTCCGAAAGCTGGTTGGATCCTATCACTGAAAATCTTTACAACATCCCTGGATATATTCCGTTTCCAGCCTCCAGAAACAACAAAAAAGGGGGTGGGGTCATTCTCTATATTGATGAAAACATTAACGCGTGTAAAATACGAGACGATCTGTCTCAACTGGACCAAGATGGCGAGTATGAATCTCTCTTCGTCGAGCTGGAATCCCAAAACCAAAAATATATCGTGGGTATTTTCTATCGACCGCCTGACAAAAATGTTTCCAAACTCAACCAACATCTGCAAAGATTTTTGACACAGCCTGAGATCCAAAAAAATAAATGCATCTTAATGGGCGATTTCAATATAGACCTATTTAAAACTGACAGACATGGCCCATCCAAAGAATTTTTAAATATATTGAAATCACACTATTTCTTTCCACAAATAACCAAACCGACCCGCGTAAAACGCCGTTCTGCAACCCTCATCGATAACATCTTCTTAAACTTTCACGAAAACAATCTCCTGTCTGGTATATTATTGACGGATATATCCGACCACTTTCCCATTGTTCATATACTGAAGGGCGACACAGACAACATAACCCCAGAACACGCTATAACCTTCCGCCGAATTACTCCGGACTCCAAAACATTATTTACTGAGAGAATTAAAGACACGAACTGGGATGAAATCACTAGTAGGGACGATGCCAATGTAGTACTAGAATTGTTTTCACATAAATTTCTACAAATATATAATGAGTGTTTTCCATTAATTACTACGAAAAAATCTAGGAAGAAAAAAATAATTAAACCTTGGATTACATATGGCATATTAGAATCAATTCACGAAAAGAACAAATTATACAGAAATTATCTAGTAAGTCCAAACAACGAAACACATAAACAGTATAGAATTTATCGGAACAAATTAAACCATTTGATTAAATTATCTAAGAAACAATATTTTGAAGATAAATTCAATTCATCCAACCATGACATAAAAGGTACCTGGAAAATCTTAAACCAGCTCATGAACCGGAAAATAAATACTGTGACATCAAAAAAGTTTACGATCAATGGTCAAGAAATTAGTGATCATTCAGAAATCGCATCAAAATTTAACACATATTTTACATCAATTGCCGAACAACTATTCCTAATACCAGTGCGTCTTTTCAAAAATATCTGAAAAACATCATACATGAAAATTTTGAATTTCCAAATATAACCAACGAAACTGTCAAGAACACGATACTGCAGCTAAAGTCTTCAGCACCAGGCTTAGATGGAATCCATACCTCTCTCGTCAAAATAGTTTCTGATTATATTTCCATACCATTATCTTTTATAATAAATTTGTCTTTCAGCACTGGGGTGGTACCAGATGCTCTTAAAACGGCTAAAGTGACACCAATATATAAATCTGGAGATATCAATCTTATGTCCAATTATCGACCCATCTCAGTACTACCTTGTTTCAGTAAAGTTTTTTAAAAAATTGCTGCTAATGCGATCATCGACTATCTGGATACAAATGATATTATTTCCTGCCATCAGTATGGATTCCGAGCTCATCATTCTACTTCACATGCAGCGGGCTCGTTATACGATAATCTTATATCTGGTAAAGGAGCAAAATTATACAGTCTTGTCACATTTTTGGATTTATCAAAGGCATTTGACACCGTAAAACACGACATTCTTCTCGCAAAATTAGAACATTATGGATTTCAACGTACGTCACTACATTGGCTCTCAAGCTACTTATCAAACCGTTCCCAAGTTGTAACTTTCGATTCAATTCTATCTCCACCACTTCCAATTTCATATGGTGTACCACAAGGCTCGATCCTTGGACCCATATTGTTCCTCATATATATCAATGACATATGTAATGCATCTGAAATCTTAAAATTTACTCTTTTTGCAGATGACACCAGTGTTACCTGTTCATCTAAGGACCCGCAAGACGCAATCAATATTATGACACTAGAATTAGACAAGTTACATGAATGGTTTTGCACAAATCACCTTTCTCTCAACATAGTAAAAACGAAATGCATGCTTATTAAGCCATACAAACAGCGAGCTAAAAAATTTAACTCGGTAAAAATTTCTGGAACGGAAGTAGAGATGGTCAATAGTTTTAAATTTTTAGGAATATACTTTAACGACAGCTTCAATTGGGCCACACACATTGATTACATTAGCAAGAAAATATCACGCAATATTGGAGTAATTAACTATATAAGAAAATCTGTCAATAAAAAATGTCTATATATATTATATTACTCCCTTATATTCCCATATCTATCATACGGCAATATTATTTTGGGAAATACTTACGCCTCGCATTTAAACCCGTTAATTTTACTCCAAAAGCGTGCTCTTAGAGTCATAACACTGTCCAATAAATATGATCACACCGACCCATTATTTAAACAACTGAAAATTATACCAATCCAACAGTTGAATTTGTACACAACTTTAATTTTTGTTCATAAATTTTTCCACAATTCTGTCAAGCTCCCCAGACAGTTCAGACAATATTTCGTTAGGCAGTCTTCGGTGCATTATTATCAAACCAGAGGATCATTATACAATTTGAACAGACCATTCCATTATTCTAACTTATCGTACTATACAGCCAGAACCAAAGGTCCACGTGAGTGGAATAAATTACCTTCCTCTATTAAATCTATTTCGTCGCTTTCCCTTTTCAAGTCAAAATTAAAGGAATATCTGGTCACAGACCAGTCAGCACAGTAACTGAGTATACTGCAAACAAATGTACATATTGCCTACGCCAACATGCCATTAAGTTATCGTTATATTACAGTCAAAATATCTGTTTATTTGGGATAGAGCAAGCCCCATGGGGCTTTATTCCCGCCATGTGAGTCTTTGTGTCCAGGGGTCGCAATGCTACTTGACGTTATATCCAGTATTAGCCTGTCATCAACTTTGGTGCAAATTGCAATCCCTGCTGAAATGTACTTTTTTTATTATTCTAATGGTGAATAAATATCAAATCAAATCAAATCAAAAAAAAAAAATCAAGTGGCATATTCTCAAGTTACTATAACTTGAGAAATACATGTACCTTGTGTAGATTTTTGTTGGAAACAATCATGACAATAGAGGTACAATAGAGGTAGTGTAGTCTGAAGTTTCATAAAATAACAATCTTAACTGGATGCAATATGGTAGGGAAATGTCACTGCTCAGTGCTTCGTACATATGAATGCAAATGCGTTGCATATTATGCAAATATTCTGGTCTTGCCATGGCGGCCAGTGATAAAATAACATGGTCAAGAACAGGAGTATAGTCTCGTAAACAATAATGTTTCTAAAGAAATACAGTTTCTTAACCCATACTGAATATCCAGAATGGCATTACATGTAGATCTGAAGATATCAGCAAAAAATAGCCCAGGTTATCATTGAATGCATGATTTTTAACAAGGGATGAAAATGGATCAAAGTTACCTGTATGTCTGTTTTTCCAGAATAGTTCAATTTATCTTAACATTAGTCATGATCAAAGATCATTGTATAGTATAAATAAATGTACATGATTGTAAACATTCTTGGATGATGATGATGATGCTACCTACATGATCTATATTACCATGCTCAAGTTTTATACCACAGCCAGAATACATGTATAATATTTACATGACATAGAGTGTTTCACTTCTAAACTGTACTGGAATGTTACAAGTTCTAAATAAACTGGCAAATAAACCAACTCAGCTATACTTGATTAAGTAAATCAAATTGTTTACGGATGTAAATAGTCTTTCCCGAAACACATAACAAAACCAAAGTAGCTATGCCAATAATATGAATGAACAGAAGACATATTTCTCCATCTAGAACCTTACTAGGTGTTATAAACATGATAAACGTAACCAAGGCAACAAGACATATTTCAATAAAGAATTGAATAATACGTTTTCCCATATCCAAAACTATCACGAAGATTTGTTGTTTTGATTTTCAGCAATTTAATTTTCAATAACAATCTCGTTAACAGAGGTATAACATATCATTTGATGCATGTGTATGTAAATCACTATCAACAACGAGTCAATCTCACACTGAATAGTCGTACGTTTCCTCCAAATTAACATGTCGGTCTGCCAATTTCTTCAGGACGCCTTTCTTTTTCTTCTTCTTTGGTTGTACTTCTATTGGAGCAAGGGATCCCTGAGGGGGTACAGCTCGTCCTCGAAGAGTGGGAAATGTCTCTTGTTCAAATGAGAGTCGGGCTTCTACGAACCGATCGTCTTCATCCTGACCTAATGGCTCTGGTCTACGGTAATTCTGATAGGATTTCTTATAACCAGTCTCGTAATCATTGTCTTCGTCATCACTCAGCTGAGGTGGTCGAATCTTCGCACGTTTCTTTTTGCTACTGGTTGATTTGATACTTCTGCAAAGAGACAAATTAGAAATGACCTCACATAATCACAACCTATACATGCCATGACATGTTTATGTAAAGTTTTCCACTAATAAAATGCTTCATCACCTATATTAAAGATATTTATAGTGTCTCGGTGTGCAGAAATTAAATCGGAAAGGTTCAATATGAATTTGAGTTAAGTTGAAGGGTGATTCAAAAGCATGGAGTAGGTGACGCATTAACAAACTGCACCAACACTCTTAGTAAAAAAAACTATCATGTAAACATTAACACATGCAGCATTCACATGAAGTTCATTAGTGATGAAATATTCACTCTCCACCCCCTCCCCCCCAAATAGCACCCCCTGTGGCAGTGGCACCAGTTATAGCAGATCAGTTACATTTGATCAAATATAACTGGTGCTGATCTAATAGAACTGGTGATGCTGCGACTGGGGATCTCTATGGTATCGTCCATTTTTTTTAATTCACATATGTAATTTTAGTTTATTTTTCACAACATAAGTGAGTGAGTGAGTGAATAAAATTTAACGTCGCTTTCAACAATATTTCAGCTATATCGCGACGAACCAACTAAGTACCACCCAGCCAAGTTGCGTTCCTGCTACTTCAAAGAAAATACCCTCCATTCACCCTAAAAAACACTGAGGACAGTGCACAAGACACAAACAGGACGCTTACATGGTGCAATAAAGACAAGTGATATTACAGTGCTAGACATCACATTATCAAGTTCCTGTTGCTTCTCAGCAAAATGCATTGAAGCAACAGAAACTGGTGCCCACCCAACCACCCGCTTTCACAATAGAAACTTTGATATATGGATTAGATGTTGAGGATTGAAAACAACACAATTAGCAAACACTGGCTGAGTGAGTGAGTGAATATGATTTAACATCGCTTTCAACACTATTTCAGTCATATCACGGCGTTTGATTCTTATTCACACTCAGAAACCACATGGGTAGGGTCATATTCCCTTTAACACTTGCACCTGTGCAGCAACACAGTGAGACTGAACGCCCTTCGATAATTATGTATAATTATTCGTCCATATTATACTGAAAATATGGTGTCAGAAGCCACTCTTCAAATTTGAACATTGCTCTCATCTATTTCATTGTATTTGAAGCCGCTCTCCTGTCAAACTTTACTGCCCAGACAACCAATAATTCGTGTACATGCAGAGGCCATATTTGATAACATTACGGTGAGAAAGCAATAACTTGCGCTTGCCTATAAAAGGCCACTCAACAAATTGCAATGAATCGAGTGAGTGAGTGAATAGAATTTAACGTTGCTTTCAACAATATTTCAGCTATATCACAACGAACCAACTAAGCACCACCCAGCCCAGTTGTGTTCCTGCTACTTCAAAGAAGAAATCTTTGAAGCAGCATGGAACCAGACACTCTCCATCCACCCTATAAAACACTGAGGACAGCACACAAGACACAGACAGGACACTTCCATGGTGCAATAAAGACAAGTGATATTACAGGGCTAGACATCACATTATCAAGTTCCTGTTGCTTCTCAGCAAAATGCATTGGAGCAACAGGAACCTGAACCCACCCAACCACCCGCGCAATGAATCGATACATCCTGACAAAATATATTGCAGAAACACAGATGTCTGGTAGGTGCAGTCTCCCTATGGCAGGGGACAACTATGGAAAGCAACACACAGTACACACTGTAACTATCTCCTCACCTGAATGATTCACTCACTTCAAAGCACACAATAGAAGCTTATGATATCTGAAAATGTTCTTTATACATACAGCTGTCACATTTTCAACTTGTAGTTCTACAACATTTTGGCAAAGAAGAATGTCCGTCAATCTGTTTTGAGTTAATGGATTTAAAAGTTGGTCCCTTAAGTCTCTGAGATAATGTACATGGATATGACTCTTTATAATCACTGATCATGACATCATATATAGTCACAGCAGACAAACATCAACCATACACAAACATTCAATGACATGTCACATTGTATTTAAAAGCTCACCCTCTGGTAGATGACAGTCTTGAATCACGTCGTGAGCTGTTTAACAGAGTAGCCTCCCTTATCCTCTCCTCGAGCCGGCTAGCAGAACTCTCATTTAACCTGTAATTGACATACATGTATTTAAATTAAAACAAATACCTCAATAACTTTCTATTGATTGACCTATCTATAATATAAAAGTGGCCATGCATCTAAGTGTGACTGGGGTGGTTGAGAAAAGTGTGGGGCTATGGGTAATGTGCTAATTATCACAACTATTTGGGATATGCGGAGAGAAGTTCTCAAAACTTGATAATTGAGGTCATTGCTCTTTAATATTCCTCATTATAAGGAGTCCCTGTCTGAGATTGCTCTCCAAATTTCAATTTCTGCATGTCCATGCATTCACCTTAATGTCTGAAGTATACCGCAGATGTAAATAAGATCAAGTTAGGGAGAACAGACATGAGACACTGTATAACATAGCACACCCAACACAGGAAAGAAGCATAATTGCTAATTGCCCCCCCCGCTTTAGTCCGACAATGCCCCGCCATTGTTCTGTTCTGTATTGATATTGAACGAACAAGAAACCCGGACAGACAGATGGACAAAGCGCTTTACTTTGCAAAACTACAAGACACTGGCCTCATATCATGCAAATTTCATGCTTGTCCATATATATCCCATTCACTAAGGTTTGAAGAACAAAGGGCCATAACTCTTGAAAATATAACCGAAACACAGACAAACTCCATGCTGCATAACTATGGGGCATTGACCATATATCAAGCAAATTTCATACTTGTCCATACAATATTAACTCAGATCCAGCCCTGACAAGTCCCAATTCACAAGGATTTTAAGAACAAAGGGCCATAACTCATGAAAATATATGCGAAACGCGGAGAAACTTCACGCTGCACAACTACAGGGCACTGACCACATATCATGCAAATTTCATAATTGTCCATACAATATTAACCAAGATCTAGCCCAGACAAGTTCCAATTCACGGAGATTTCAGAAACTAAGGGCCATAACTCTTGAAAATATAACCGAAACTCGGGGAAAAACTCTATGCTGCACAACTACGAGGCACTGGCCACATTTCATGCAAGTTTCAATCCTGTCCATCATATATTAACCGAGATATTGTGCGGACAAGAAATTCGGACAGACAGACGGACAAAGCAATCGCTATATGTAGAGGGGGGGGGGGGGCATAATAATAAGGGTATTGATGGAAATCTTTAACTTGAATCAACCAAACATCAGGATAACTCACCACAGATAGTGGACTATATTTAAGATGCTGTATAATATTAATTTTACAATGTGTAACTAGAGAGAATCAAATCCATTGTATCCATAGTCTCAGTAGAAAGGAAGTCTCCTACTCCTAAATACTTACGGATCAGTTTCTTCAGGCTCCTCGCCCTTTGATCTAGTTCCTGTTTCATCCTTCTCACACAAGCTGTCAAGTAGATTCTGTATTTCCTCTGAGGATTTGCCTGGGAACAGCAGGTTGAGTACATTCAACAGCTCTGACCGTTTCAATTTGCCCAGCCGTACCAAGCCCGCAATAAACTTCAGCTCCTGTTAACGGAATCATTCCACATTGTTTATTGGGTTACAATTCGGTCAGCAACACATGGTCAAATGGATTATAAGTCTTAATGAGTGTCTTCATTTAAACAGTGGATTCTGGTAGGTCATTTTCCACAGTAGACTTATGAAGAGTAAGGAGAAGAAGATTTGTCATGAATTCTTAAATTCTCACCTTATCACCAGGGGATCCAGCTCTATAAAGGTATGGTGAAGGTGGCATTCAAGTATTACATACAAGAGTTATTTACACCCTCTCTCACTGTACACAAAATTTCTATGTGAAAACCTCTGCAGTTCTGCCATATACCATCGGACCATGATAACCCTATCTGGCCTGGGTGATTTGGGATATACTGCAGCCTTTGTCATGTTTGTGTGTTTAAGGGAGGGGGTTAGATATTTCTTTTCATTATCCCCAAGACTAGGAAGCTGAAACTTACCACACTATACCCATGGGATAAGCTCTACCAGAAAATTTGAAACAATTAAGTACTGTAATGCCATTTTCCCAGAAGACATTTTTCAGTCCCATTTTTGTGTGTAATTTTCTTGACAAAGACTGTTTTTACCCACTTTTATCCACAGAAAAGCAAACATGTTTAAAGAAAAAGATGAAAATATCATTCCAATGGCTGTCATTTTGAATTTACCCATGATCCTCTGAGCACAATATGATAAGCTCAGTTTCAGGGTTCCCAGCTTTTCATGGAAACAAAATTCCCTGATTTTCCCTTGATTTTTCCCTGATTAATTTTTCAAATTCCCCGAGAATACGGTTGTAGCTCAGAATTCATAGTCACATTGCGTGCAGTTATGCTGTTATGAAAGAATTAGTCCTGTTGAGAGTTCAAGCTATGCCAGATAAGATCTCACTGAGGTGTTAAGAAGGAAAATGTGCATCCCTGGTGTGCACTAAAAAGCCAACATAGC
Organism: Hanleya hanleyi; assembly: GCA_036873755.1. Lineage (NCBI taxonomy): Eukaryota > Metazoa > Mollusca > Polyplacophora > Lepidopleurida > Hanleyidae > Hanleya > Hanleya hanleyi. The sequence continues at coordinate 28,360 of JAVTVY010054106.1, forward strand.
CAGCCACATGCGACTCCTCTCTTGCTACTCAATTTCCCTGAGTTTTCCCCGATGTTGGGTATTTTTCTCAAATTCCCTGGGTTTTCGAGTGGCTGGGAACCCTGAGTTTCCGCTCTCCATTTTTCCCCATTTGGAGCACGAGAGAAAAGTTCATTAGGGGGCCGGGGAGTGTCAGATTCTCCCAGCCAGATCTGGTTAATCACAGTACCAAGATTGTTATCCTTTGTGTCATGTATACCATACCTGTTCCTGTGTGGCTTTCATTTTCATCATGTCATACTGCTGTCTAAGACTCTCCAGGCTTTGGTCTATCTCTCGTTCCATCTGGTTACTATAGCAACAAACACACACAAGTATACAATCAGTATTACATCTTCTTCCTTCTTTTGATGTAGTTATATACATCCTGTCAAATTCTGAAGTAATTACAATCCATACCTAGTGTGAACTAAAAGTTTATTCTAAATGACTGATATAAAAGTGAAGATTTCTTTATCAAAATGGGCAATTCTACCTTTGTTGATAGCCTTCACGGTGATCAAATTATTGTTCCAGCAACATCAGTCTGCTATGAGAAACAGACATGCAGTTGTACATCAGACATGCAGTTTGTTTTAACCTAAAGAATGACTGGGAAATGCAGAATGATATTCGCCAGATGGTATTGTGTTGTTATTCAGGGCATGATCTTATCTAAATACTGTTTGGGTAGTGAAACTGACCAACAATACATCCAAAATAGTTCAATACAAACCGGAACTTCTCGGTCTCCACCATATGTTTAGACATCATCAACATCTTCTTCACTTTGATGGACGTCCTATTTTTGAGAGACTGTGAGGCTGTGCGTACTTCGTTCTCCTGCATCTGACCAATCGTCTGCTGTCGTTGTTGTACTCGCTGTTCCAAACGTTGCCGCAAAGCCTGAAAAGGGAAATGTAGGTGACATGCTTGGAGAGCTGAACATGGCACTGGAGTAAGATCCATTGCATTTAAACAATTAATTATTTAAGTAATAACAAAATAAATTTGCCCGATGATCTGTCATAAATGTGCTTTTTGGGGGGAAAATATATGTGTGTTAATTAGGAAGCAGGTTCACCAGTGCCTGTGCTAGCTTGCAGCTAGTGGAAATTTCTCGTTTTAGCTCAGTTGGGCGATGGCCTTGTAAGCGAGAGGTTGATGGTTCAAACCCCGACTGGGGAACTCGGGCATCGCTGGGAGGATCCTCCTGGGAATGGGAGTAAGTTGGGTAATCTGGAGTGTGGTTGGAAGCGGGTTCATCAGGGACTGTACTAGATTGCAGCTAGCGGAAATTTCCCTTCTTGTAGTGGTGGAGTTCCCCGGCCAGCATTTGAACCACTGAACTCTCACGGGCCCAGCGCCTTACCAAGTGAGCTAAAGGGAAATTCCTGTTAGCTACAAGCCAGCACGGGTGAACCCGCATCTTACGACATCTGAAGGGCTAACAAATATTAGGTATCATAATTATACTGTTGTATATGGCAAAGCGGAAAAAAACTCACAAAACAAAGTTCACAGAAATGCAGCTGGCAATTACTTCTGTACAACGCATTACTGTTGATGCCTTATTATTCACGGAAATTATCTTCGTGTTTTCACCCCCAAAGCAATTATGCAGGGATGTATCTGTCATGGATATTAAAGACACAGAGAGAACCAAATGCAAATGGCAAGATTTCTGATATACGCTTTCACTGGGAAGTAATATATTTACTTTTTACGTGCAATGTCAATGGCACAAATGTCATGCAAAGAACTTTGAATCAGAAAGTAATTAGGGAACCGCTTGAACTGAAACTTGCTAGAATTTAGGCAACAATAGATGACAAATTATATTAACTATTTATTATATACTGATTAACTTAAGTGAATATGGGAGATCACAAAGCTTGAATCCTTAGCTTGATATAAGTAGTTTATTCCACAATGTCTGCATGCGTGTCAAAGTCACACTCTCTGTAGACCGTTCAAGTTACAACTTTATACAGGATCTTTATTTATATATACATTCCATAGATAATATTTTTTCATTGTTTAATTGTTTCCAAAATTAACAGATCATCACCCATCTTAGTATTTATCTATCACACTTTATTTTGAAGTGCAGAGTTGTTATGGCAGATTTAAGGATAATAACAACAAAACACTCCCAAAAACAA
>JAVTVY010054107.1:0-29946 GCA_036873755.1 Hanleya hanleyi
CCCCACCGAGACCACGCACCAGTCGACGACCGACCCAGCCACGACGCACATCGAAGACCCAGGATATCTTTTCTTAACCATGTCCTTGATCCACGAGTCCTGTCTCTCCACCAACAGTGAATTTGATTTGTGGACCGTGCCGCCCACATAGGCCAGTGCCGAACAAGGATTATGGGTGGAGCATCTCCCGCTCTCCAGCATCAACGAAACAGGGCCCATCGAGTTCACCATCAGTAATGCGGATACGGCCTATATGGATTTAGCCCATACGTACTTGTATGTGAAAGCCAAGGTCGTCAATGGGGATGGCTCCAGAATCATCCAAGCTGCAACGGTGGACCCGACGAATCTGTGGCTGCACTCGATGTTTCAACAGGTGGATATTTTTCTCAGCGACAAACTCATCAGTGACTCGACCAACACGTACCCCTATCGAGCCTACATCGAGACACTGTTGTCGCATGGACGAGAGGCTAAAAAATCTCAGCTGACAGCCGCTTTATTCTACCAGGACACAGCCCAGCACATGGACACGGTGGACAATGAAGGATATAACAAACGGAAGGCCTTCATTGCGAACGGCGCCTCGGTGGATCTCATGGGTCGACTACACGCAGACATTTTCATGCAAGACCGGTACCTCTTGAACAAGATCCCCATCAAAATCCGACTGATACGGGCGCCTCCGACCTTCGCCTTGATGGCCACTAACGTAGACGGGCATGCAGCTGACTATAAGATTGTCATACAAGACGCAGTCCTGTATGTCCGAAAAGTGAAACCGAATCCAGCCGTTCAATTGGGACACATGAAAGCCTTGGAAACAAAACCAGCCAAGTACCCTATCCGACGTGTACAAACCAAAGTGTTCTCTGTTCCTGCTGGAAATATGAGCACCAACAAAGAAAACCTGTCCCTGGGGGAACTACCCAAGCGATTGATCCTGGCCTGTGTGGAAAATACCAGTTTCAGCGGAGCCTACCCAGAAAATCCGTTTGACTTTAAACATTTCGGCATCAATTTTGTGGCCCTGCATGTGGATGGACAACAGGTCCCAGCCACGGCCTTAACACCGAACTTTGGGCGCAGGAATTTCATTCGAGCCTATCAGAGCCTGTTTACAGCCACCGGTCAAATCAACCAGGACGAACGGAATTTGATCAGTCGGGAGAACTACGCGAACCGATACACGTTGTTCTGTTTCGATCTGACCCCCACCTTAGAGAACGACCATCAGCTGGCCCTGGCCAAGCAAGGCAATTTACGGTTGCAAATTCACTTTGCACGAGCCCTCGGGACCACCGTCAATGTGATCTGCTACGCCGAGTTTGACAACATCATTCAAGTGGACAAGGCGCGCAACGTGCTGTGTGACTTCTCCACCTAACATGGACACAGACCAGATAACCACCGTGCTGGAGAATGACCCAGAGACACGTATGATGTTTCAAGGGGTGTTCGCCCGAGATGTGTTCCCATTAGACCGTATGTATCCTGCTGCTTACGTTCTCAACACGGACTCGATGGATCGGCCCGGTGAACATTGGGTGGCCGTGTACTTGACAGAAGCGCAGGGCGAATACTTTGACCCGTACGGCCTGCCACCCCTCCATCCCGATGTAACAGACTTCATGGATCAAGGCACAGAGACGTGGTGTTGGAACAGTCAAACGTTGCAAAGCATGACCAGTAGCGTGTGCGGACAATATTGCTTGTTTTACCTGTACCATCGATGCCGGGGAAGGACCTTATCTACCATCGTACAGATGTTTGACGAGTACCCGAAGGCCGAGGACCGCGATGTACTCGTATATGACTGGGCCGCCCATCATTTCAATGTACAAGCCCCGTTCTGGGCTTAAGTTCTTTCAATGTACAAGCCCCCCGTTCTGGGCTTAAGTTTACAAGCCCCCTGTTCTGGGCTTCAGTTCTTTCAATGTACAAGCCCCCTGTTCTGGGCTTCAGTTTTCACGTGGTTGTTCTCACGTTGTTGTTGTTCACTGAATAAAAAAATGAGATCTCACCAAAAAACCCTGTCTTGTGTGTTTTCTATATGAGCATAGTGCATGAAGGCTATAACAGACATGTGGGGATTCGGTAAAACTGGCCTTGAACACCGTATTAGCCAATCAGTGGCCTAGGATGGGGCCAAAGGTAACCCATCAATGTCCAGAAAACAATGCAAGAGCACTGCAGTAAAAAGGAGATCCAACGAAATCAGCCCACAGACCAAGTACATGTTTTGGTCTAGGTTAAGAGCGGGCATTCCAACATTTGACGATGAGTTACAAGTTACAAGAACAACAAGTGGAGTGAAAAAAAACTATAGAGGTTATAGGTGCGGAAAGACATGACCGAATCCCCACATGTCACCACGAAGACCAAAAAAACCCTGTCTTGTGTGTTTTCTATATGAGCATAATGCATGAAGGCTATAACAGACATATGGGGATTCGGTGAAACTGGCTTTGAACACCGTTGAGGAAGTAGCCAATCAGTGGCCTAGGATAATCCAAAATTCACCCGCACACTGCGTGAGGCCGGATAACCCGCGCGCGCGCGCGCTGCGCCCGGAGTAACCCACGGGCGCGCGCGCTGCGGCCGGGGCGGGCCGGCCCGGGCCGGGCCAGGACGGGGAAAACCCGGATGTTGAACATCCGGACCCTACGTCTAAGGGGAACATTGAAACTCTTCTGTGTTCGAAGGTAGTTTTAGTGAAACCCGGAAGTGACGTCTGTGCGCAGAACCCACACCACCCAACCACAACCATGGACCCATAGTGGTGGGTTAAAACACACCCCCACGCATCCCCCAACATGCCTGCTTTCTATACTACGACCAGACTGCGCATGCGCAGATCATTGAACACGGATGAACCATCAGTCCAGTCGGATGCTGCTTCATAAGAGCTTCAAAATAAGACCTCATACGACTCCATCGGACCTATAGTGACCCATGTCGGCGCCAAAATGTCTATTTCCATACACTTTCTCTACTGCGCATGCGCAGAATGACGTCAGTTCCACCAAACTGCGCATGCGCTCACCTAGACCCCAAAACGTCCACCCCGTATGGGCCTATACTCCATAGCCATGCAGTATAGGCCTATGGGCTTACCCAGGCCTCGGTGAACTTTTTCCAAAAATTTCACCGTTTCGCTTCGAAACCCTCCCCATCGTGTTCTAAATGACGAGACGTGAAAAACAAATCCAAACAACCCATATCACAATGAACGTATGTGAATTTCCTAAATGCCATGCAGTATAGGCCTATGGGCTTACCCAGGCCTCGGTGAACTTTTTCCAAAAATTTCACCGTTTCGCTTCGAAACCCTTCCATCGTGTTCTAAATGACGAGACGTGAAAAACAAATCCAAACAACCCATATCACAATGAACGTATGTGAATTTCCCAGGTTGAACCTATACTCCCATATAGCCAGTATGGAGCTATATGGGCCTATCCACACCTACCCGGTACTTTTCCAAAAATGTCACCGCTGCGCTCCGAGACCCTTCCCATCGTGTTCTAAATGACGAGACGTGAAAAACAAATCAAACAACCCATATCACAATGAACGTGTGTGAATTTCCCAGGTTGAACCTATACCCCCATATAGCCAGTATGGAGCTATATGAGCCTATATACAGACCTCGGTGACTTTTCCCAACAATTTCACCGATTCGCTCCGGGACCCCTCCCATTGTGTTTTTCTCGGCGAGACGAGAAAAACGAGACCCCACAACCCATAATAACACCCACAAAAATTTTTGACCACCCCTCCCCCCATATAGCCAGTATGAGCCTATATACAGACGTCGGTGACTTTTCCCAAAAATTTCACCGATTCGCTCCGGGACCCCTCCCACTGTGTTTTTTTCGGCGAGACGAGAAAAACGAGACCCCACAACCCATAGTAACACCCACAAAAAAAATTGACCACCCCTCCCCCCATATAGCCAGTATGAGCCTATATACAGACCTCGGTGACTTTTCCCACCAATTTCACCGATTCGCTCCGGGACCCCTCCCATTGTGTTTTTCTCGGCGAGACGAGAAAAACGAGACCCCACAACCCATAGTAAAGCAAACGAAAAAAATTGATCATACCCATACCCCATACAGGCATTTCCCCTTATATTGTATAATACAGACCCCTATTGTAGGGGTAAAGTCCGTGTTCCGCTTTTTTTACATTTTCGGAAAAAAATCCTAATTTTACATGCACCCACCCCATTGACTTGATAGGCAGGCCCCGATAAGCCCGGGGACCGATATTAGCCCTTTTGGCTAGAGTTGATAGGGGTTTTCCTCTATTTTAGGGGTAAAGTCCGTGTTTCGCTTTTTATATTTTCGGGAAAAAATCCTAATTGTACATGCCCCCACCCATGGCTGAATGGCCCTCGAGGAGCGCTTCACTTTGACACCTCACTCGACCCATTCGGTCCACTAGGGACCCACCTCGGTCACAAAACGTCTATTCCCATACTCTTTTTAGGCATTCCCCGTATACATTAACATTGGAAGTCACTTGGTTGACATGGGACTACTTTCTGTCCGCGGAAGTGACGGCATCACCACCAGACCGCGGAGGAATACAAAGGTTAAAGGTTGCCGGAACTGGCGATGTGGCCCCCCCTATAATTTAACCTGGAAAAAAGGGGCACCAAGAGTTACCTCCCTGGAAAATATGGCTCGAAATCAACTTACACTACTACTCACCGATGATCATGATGACGTCACTGATTCTTATCCTGAACTTGCTCGTACTCATGAACTCAACCGAACTGGGCTTAGGCGGTCAATTTTACACTACTATGGACGCATGGCTGAGTGACAGGAACGAACTAGATATGAATGAAAGTGTAACGGTTAACCGTTTGTGTAGAGAACGATTCGACTATGGAGGGTGACCTAGAATGGAATGCAGGAAACGACCTTGACATGTATCATCAGCGAGATGCAGGCCAGTGTACGGAAATGGAGTCCCCGTATTTCCCGCTTACCAGAGCAAGATAGAAGTTGACAATTACGGGAAATATTCTCTACAGGTTCTAGATTGAGATGCCGTTCTAGTTTATGGACTATGAACTGTAATTTCGCTGTGAGAGACGATGTTTCATGGCGGGCGAAACGTCTCCGTTCGTGGGGGAACTTCTTGCGGGGACTTTTCGAGTGCGGAGAGTGCACTCAGTATATAAGCAGCGACGGACATTTCGAGCGGGGGAGTACCAGAAAGACAGAGCTCGAGGAAGCACGCAAGGTACAGCCTGTATTGTGTGGTTTTGGGGCACTTTGCGACCGGGTCGCAAATGTAATTGTTTTGGCATGGGAGTCTAAAAGATTGTAGACTCTGTAGCTAGTGCAACCTGTATAAAACACGTCAATCCAATGAGAATTTGGCGGCTTGCATTTTCAGTGTGGAACCGTGTTTTCGTGTTGTACTATAAGTATAGGGAACACGACAGAGTGGGAAGACCGACTGGCGTGTTTATTATAGTCTGGGGGTATTCTATAATACTGTAACATGACATGCATTACCGCGTAGCACATTACGGTACTCATGATCAGACATCAGTATAGAATAAGGATATAGGTCAATACCAGTAGATTGTATGATATCGGCACTGTTTTGCTGAACAGCCCGGGGCACTCGGACGTGGTCTGTATAATTTAGGCGTCGGTGTCATCGGTCGTGAAGTGGTATTATAAGGGATTCCCTCCACCCTCAGATTATATGCAAATGTACTATAAATACAGAGATAATAGAGCCAATCTCTCCTACCGTTATTCAACGACATATCGTCCAGCCCGTGAGGTCGGCGACCGGGTCGCAGAAGGTCGCAGACGCCCTGCGACCGGGTCGCAGAAGGTCGCAGAAAGGTCGCATAGACGCTGTACGGGTGCGAAAGAGACCACAAAGTTTACAGACGGTACCAAAAGACAGGGTGCAGTAGAGACGGACTTCTTCTCCCGAGAACGTCGCAGACGGATTGCGACCGGGTCGCGGAGGCTTGCGACCGGATCGCAGAGGGTCGTAGAGAGTCGCCATCAGCGGTTTACAGACATTAATGATGCTACATCGGTACCAGAGGAAATGATAACACAATATATACCCAAGTAGATGTTGTGACGGCCACGGAGGAGCTGTACGTGTTTCTTACCTGGAGGGTCGTCGTGAAGTTGTGTAGCCACGGGTCGTGACTATAGACGGGTCGCAGCAGCCGTGAGGGTTGAGACGCCGTGCTATACCTACCTGTACGGGAAGGAAACTGGTGAGCTGACAAGTTAGGGGCAGGCTCCGACGACTGGGGGTGAAGAAGACGACGGGCTGCCACATCCAACGACTGGGTGGTATATATTGGGAGAGCGTTACAGCCGTAACGTTCCGACGACTTGGGGTGAAGAAGACGACGGGCTGCCACATCCGTGGAGAGGCTCCAACGACTGGGTGTCGTATACTGGGAGAGCGTTACTGCCGTAACGTTCCAACGACGGAAGAAGACGACTTGCGACCGGGTCGCAGAAGGTCGCAGACGGGTTGCGACCGGGTCGCAGAAGGTCGCAGCTACAGTTATCGTGTGGGGAAAGGGCCAGCAACCAGGCCGCCCTTGATTACGTGTGACGGGAGAGGTGAAGGGCCAGCAGCCAGGCCGCCCTTATACCCAGAAGAGAAGGGCCAGCAACCAGGCCGCCCTTATCGCGTACCCATATATATTTAAAGCATAACTGTAACTGTAAAATTATATGCACACACTCTCGTATATTATTTGTATATAACATCAAATTTATTTGCATAGACTCTCCTAGTGTCTGAACATATATGTAAATATTATTCTACTGCATAACGTTACATAGACATTCTGTCTAAGCCACGCGGTTCTACGCTATTATCTGTAATCGCGTATACCCTTTGTGCAGAATATACCATAATAGAGATTTACATCAGCGTCAGTCATCCTTGTAGGGTTGTGATCATCTCTTCGATCGCCGGATCTCTACTAGTGAAAGGGTTAACTACGGTGACGGCCAGAATGCCAGTGGGCAATCCCGGTTATTGATTCGTTTTTGCCTAAACACCACGACTGGTCCTGCTCGTACACGGTACACGTAGAAAACTGGTGGCGGCGGTGGGATCTGGCCTGATCTACAACTGAAGATAACAACCGACTACTAGAGATGACCGACAACGACGTGCCGACAACACCATTAACCATGAGTTCCCAAGCGACACCACTGAGACGTCCGGACCTGACGGGTCTACGAGCTATCCTACAGGGGAGAGAGCGATCGAGGATGGGGTCACCTGCTTCCGAGCTTTCAACGCCCGCCGTCGTCGGGATCGAGACTCCGTCGACCATCCGAACGCTACTAGAGGGTCTTAAGAGCTTACAAGCACAGATGCAGACGATACAGGCGACCTTCCACCAGACGACGATGGGGGCCCCAGCGCACACGTCCACGCCCAGGGTCGAAGAGGAGGGTACTGCCAGAACCCCCATAGACCAGCCTGTACGGGAACCGACGGTTTGCGACCGGGTCGCAGAAGGTCGCGACCGGGTCGCAGAGGCTTGCGACCGGGTCGCAAAAGGGCGGCATTCAGCGGCTGATACCAGTGGGAGGCCACAGCCACGACTATCCCCGTTTCCCGTAAGACGTTGGTTAAAGCTTCGACCTACGATGGAAGTACGCCCTGGAGAGACCACCTGGTACATTTTGAGCATTGCGCAGCCTTGAACCGGTGGACGCCGGAAGAGAAGGGACAGCACTTGGCAGTATCCCTGTGGGGGCCAGCACAACAGGTTCTCTCCAGTCTGAAGATGAAACCAGGGGAAGCAAATTTCATCTGCCTACGTGATGCCTTGGAGAGACGCTTCGCCTAACCAAACAACCTTAAGGCAAAGGCCCAACGATTCGTCCCAGTGACCAGGTCTATCTGCATACCGTAGTGACCCGGCCAGGGCAGATTCGGAAACTTCGTGACCGGTGGCTAGGACCATTTGTGGTGGAGGCGGCGTTGTCGGACGTTACCTACCGGACCCGGAGTGACGACGGGAGGCGACAGGTCGTGCACGTCGACCGGATCAAACCGTGCTATCCGCGGGCGGACGCGAAAGATGATGCGACGTCAGAGAGCGACAGTGATGATGGCTGCGACCCGCAGGGGGTGGAACCGGCCAACGAGGGACCCTACGCCCTGACGCACCCGGTCGCCGTGCGGCCACCCATAGGCCAGTCCCAGACGAGCCGGAGTGGACGCGTCATCCGACTACGGGCCTGGCAGGCCGAATTTGAATTAGAGCCGCGGGGGACGCCGGATAGCGAGTTGGAGGACGCGCCTGAGGAAGTGGCCGAGGGTGAGGCAGCCCCCACACACGCGACGACGACCCGCGGCCGGCGAGTGGTCAGGCCTCGCAGGTTGCACGATTACGTGCTGACGTCCCAGCCCCTGTCCCGTGAAAGGGGGAACTCATTGCCGTTAGGGCGCCCTGTAGAGCGCCGTGGGGAAAGCGGTAATTCTGTGCACCCCTTCAGGTACCAGAGCGGGAAGGGGATCGCGAGGACAGCGGCCGGAACCCCTACAGTACGCCCGCCCGCGACGGATCTGGAGGGAAACCAACCTGACCTAATGTCGTGGTGGCCCGGCCAGACCGCCGGAGGGCGGCCACCTTGTAATTTCGCCGACCCTGATGGCCAGTAATTGGCGAGGAGTTTTTGTTTAGATTGATTCGAACTGTACAACTGGAACTGTAGAACTACCCTGGACTGTGGAACAGGAACGACTATGACGAGGACGTCATGATCTGGAAAGGCGAGGGCGGTGTAACGGATAACCGTTTGTGTAGAGTTTTCGACTATGGAGGGTGACCTAGAATGGAATGCGGGAAACGACCTTGACATGTATCATCAGCGAGATGCAGGCCAGTGTACGGAAAAGGAGTCTCCCGTATTTCTCGCTTACCAGAGCAAGATAGAAGTTGACAATTACGGGAAATATTCTCTACAGGTTCTAGATTGGGATGCCGTTCTAGTTTATGGACTATGAACTGTAATTTCGCTGTGAGAGACGATCTTTCATGGCGGGCGAAACGTCTCCGTTCGTGGGGGAACTTCCTGTGTGGACATTTCGAGCGGGGGAGTACCAGAAAGACAGAGCTCGAGGAAGCACGCAAGGTACAGCCTGTATTGTGTGGTTTTGGCGCACTTTGCGACCGGGTCGCAAATGTAATTGTTTTGGCATTGGAGTCTAAAAGATTGTAGATCCTGTAGCTAGTGCAACGTGTATAAAACACGTCAATCTAATGAGAATTTGGCGGCTTGCATTTTCAGTGTGGAATCGTCTTTTTGTCTTGTACTATAAGTATAGGGAACACCACAGAATGGGAAGACCGACTGGCGTGTTTATTATAGTCTGGGTGTATTCTATAATACTGTAACATGACATGTATTACCGCGTAGCACATTACGGTAATCATGATCAGACATCAGTATAGAATAAGGATATAGGTCAATACCCAGTAGATTGTATGATATCGGCACTGTTTTGCTGAACAGCCCGGGGCACTGGGACATGGTCAGTATAATTTTGGTGTCGGTGTCATCGGTCGTGAAGCGGTATTTGACGTTAATAAGGGATTCCCTCCACCCTCAGATTATATGCAAATGTACTATAAATACAGAGATAATAGAGCAAATCTCTCCTACCGTTATTCAACGACATATCGTGCAGCCCGTGAGGTCGGCGACCGGGTCGCAGAAGGTCGCAGATGCCCTGCGACCGGGTCGCAGAAGGTAGCAGAAAGGTCGCAGACGGTCGCATAGACGCTGTACGGGTGCGAAAGAGACCACAAAGTTTACAGACGGTACCAAAAGACAGGGTACAGTAGAGACGGACTTCTTCTCCCGCGAAACGTCGATAAACCGTGAAATCTGATAGGCCTGCGACCGGGTCGCAGAAGGTCGCAGACGGATTGCGATCGGGTCGCAGAGGCTTGCGACCGGGTCGCAGAGGGTCGCAGCGAGTCGTCATCAGCGGTTTACAGACATTAATGATGCTACATCGGTACCAGATGAAATGATAACACAATATATACCCAAGTAGATGTTGTGACGGCCACGGAGGACGATCTGTATGTGTTTCTTACCTGGAGGGTCGTCGTGAAGTTATGTAGCCACGGATCGTGACTATAGACGGATCGCAGCAGCCGTGAGGGTTGAGACGCCGTGCTATACCTACCTGCGCGGGAAGCAAACTGGTGAGCTGACAAGTTAGGGTCAGGGTCCGACGACTGGGGGTGAAGAAGACGACGGGCTGCCACATCCGTGGAGGGGCTCCAACGACTGGGTGGTATATATTGGGAGAGCGTTACAGCCGTAACGTTCCGACGACTTAGGGTGAAGAAGACGACGGGCTGCCACATCCGCGAGTTTTTGTTTAGATTGATTCGAACTGTACAACTGGAACTGTAGAACTACCCTGGACTGTGGAACAGGAACGACCATGACGAGGACGTCATGATCTGGAAAGGCGGGGGCAGTGTAACGGTTAACCGTTTGTGTAGACTTTTCGACTATGGAGGGTGACCTAGAATGGAATGCGGGAAACGACCTTGAGATGTATCATCAGCGAGATGCATGCCAGTGTACGGAAATGGAGTCCCCCGTATTTCTCGCTTACCAGAGCAAGATAGAAGTTGACAATTACGGGAAATATTCTCTACAGGTTCTAGATTGGGATGCCGTTCTAGTTTATGGACTATGAACTGTAATTTCGCTGTGAGAGACGATCTTTCATGGCGGGCGAAACGTCTCCGTTCGTGGGGGAACTTCCTGTGTGGACATTTCGAGCGGGGGAGTACCAGAAAGACAGAGCTCGAGGAAGCACGCAAGGTACAGCCTGTATTGTGTGGTTTTGGCGCACTTTGCGACCGGGTCGCAAATGTAATTGGTTTGGCATTGGAGTCTTAAAGATTGTAGATCCTGTAGCTAGTGCAACGTGTATAAAACACGTCAATCTAATGAGAATTTGGCGGCTTGCATTTTCAGTGTGGAACCGTCTTTTTGTGTTGTACTATAAGTATAGGGAACACGACAGAATGGGAAGACCGACTGGCGTGTTTACTATAGTCTGGGGGTATTCTATAATACTGTAACATCACATGTATTACCGCGTAGCACATTACGGTAATCATGATCAGACATCAGTATAGAATAAGGATATAGGTCAATACCCAGTAGATTGTATGATATCGGCACTGTTTTGCTGAACAGCCCGGGGCACTGGGACGTGGTCAGTATAATTTTGGTGTCGGTGTCATCGGTCGTGAAGCGGTATTTGACGTTAATAAGGGATTCCCTCCACCCTCAGATTATATGCAAATGTACTATAAATACAGAGGTAATAGAGCCAATCTCTCCTACCGTTATTCAACGACATATCGTGCAGCCCGTGAGGTCGGCGACCGGGTCGCAGAAGGTCGCAGACGCCCTGCTACCGGGTCGCAGAAGGTCGCAGAAAGGTCGCAGACGGTCGCATAGACGCTGCTCGGGTGCGAAAGAGACCACAAAGTTTACAGACGGTACCAAAAGACAGGGCACAGTAGAGACGGACTTCTTCTCCCGCGAAACGTCGATAAACCGTGAAATCTAGTAGGCCTGCGACCGGGTCGCAGAGGGTCGCAGACGGATTGCGACCGGGTCGCAGAGGCTTGCGACCGGGTCGCAGAGTTTCGCAGCGATTCGCCATCAGCGGTTTACAGACATTAATGATGCTACATCGGTACCAGATGAAATGATAACACAATATATACACAAGTAGATGTTGTGACGGCCACGGAGGACGAGCTGTACGTGTTTCTTACCTGGAGGGTCGTCGTGAAGTTGTGTAGCCACGGATCGTGACTATAGACGGGTCGCAGCAGCCGTGAGGGTTGAGACGCCGTGCTATACCTACCTGTGCGGGAAGCAAACTGGTGAGCTGACAAGTTAGGGTCAGGCTCCGACGACTGGGGGTGAAGAAGACGACGGGCTGCCACATCCGTGGAGGGGCTCCATCGACTGGGTGGTATATATTGGGAGAGCGTTACAGCCGTAACGTTCCGACGACTTGGGGTGAAGAAGACGACGGGCTGCCACATCCGTGGAGAGGCTCCAACGACTGGGGGTCGTATACTGGGAGAGCGTTACTGCCGTCACGTTCCAACGACGGAAGAAGACGACTTGCGACCGGGTCGCAGAAGGTCGCAGACGGATTACGACCGGGTCGCAGAAGGTCGCAGAGGCTTGCGACCGGGTCGCAGCTACAGTTACCGCGTGGGGAAAGGGCCAGCAACCAGGCCGCCCTTGATTACGTGTGACGGGAGAGGTGAAGGGCCAGCAGCCAGGCCGCCCTAATACCCAGAAGAGAAGGGCCAGCAACCAGGCCGCCCTTATCGCGTACCCATACAAATTTAAAGCATAACTGTAACTGTAAATTTATATGCACACACTCTCGTATATTATTTGTATATAACATCAAATTTTGTATATAACATCAAATTCACTCTCCTAGTGTCTGTACATATATGTAAATATTATTCTACTGCATAACGTTACATCTCCTTAGACATTCTGTCTAAGCCACGCGGTTCTACGCTATTATCTGTAATCGCGTATACTATTTGTGCAGAATATACCATAATAGACCTTTACATCAGCGTCAGTCATCCTTGTAGGGTTGTGATCATCTCTTCGATTCCCGGATCTCTACTAGTGAAAGGGGTTACTACGGTGACGGCCAGAATGCCAGTGGGCAATCCCGGTTATTGCTTCGTTTTTGCGTAAACACCACGACTCGTCCTGCTCGTACACGTTACAAAAACGTAGATAAAGGGGGTGGGGCTTTCACACGTTTCAGTCTCGTACCGGAGCAAATCTGATAACTCTCATCAGTGGGGGTATCAGTATTTGGTTGAGGTTTTAGATGGAATATCACATCTTTGGTTTGCTATGTGGATGTTTTGGAGGAGGTTTAAGTTGGGATTTAGTTAACCTTTTTGCCTTGAGATGGGGTATTACTTCTATTTTAGGTTTAGGTGAGGATTCACACCTGCATAAAATAACTTATCAACATTATTTGACGATCGAATGAAAAACCATGTTCAAGCGGATTAAAATGGCTTCGGACGGGCGTCTAAACTAAAAAAATAGACGAAAGAACCCCACAACATGACACAACTTGTCAATCTCATTTTGTCCTCTCAACTATGTCAAAAAAAGACCGAGGTCAAAAAATTAAAAAAAATCTAAACCATATATACTTCCCCACATCGGCCCAGCGTCCAAGATCTTCCGAAACTTCTTTTAAATACACAACGTTAAACACCAGGTCAAAGGCTTTAGGCCGTTAGGGATATATAACCAATCCAGTTTAGTATTATGCTGGTGCTGAATGACGGGGACTTGAAGTTGCGTGCCAGGGAGAGTAAACGGAAGTGCACACTCAAGGATTTCACCACTCTCATTCTCGGTAAATCGGCCCACTTCCGGTGGGTCACGAGTATCCCTACTCCCCCACCTACCCCACGCTATGGCTTATGCATGGTTGCAAGAATCTCGTGGGATGAAACCTCAGTAGTAGGGTCAAATGATATTCGGCCTTATTTTCCAGGGAGATAACTCTTGCATGCAGGTTAAATTATAGGAAGCGGCCATTTACGGCCTTTGTCCTCTGGGCCGCAAGGCCGCTATAGTTCCGGCAACATTTGACCTCGAATTCTTCCGCGGTGATGCGGTCTGGTGGTGATGCGGCCACGGAGAAAGCCTCCGTGGACAGAAAGTAGTCCCATGGGTTGACTTCCAATGTTAATGTATACGGGGAATACCTAAAAAGAGTATGGGAATAGACGTTTTGGAACCTAGGTTGGTCCCTAGTGGACCGATTGGGTCGAGTGAGGTATCAATGTGAAGCATATTTGAGGTAGCATCCGATGGGTGGATGTGGGGTAGGAATATCGTCATTCTGCGCATGAGCGGTAGACAAAGGGCATGGAAATAGACGTTTTGGGGTCTAGGTGGGCCCTTAGTTGACCGATGGGGTCGAGTGAGGTATCAATGTGAAGCATATGTGAGGGGGCATCCGACTGG
The DNA here is from genome assembly GCA_036873755.1 of Hanleya hanleyi. Lineage (NCBI taxonomy): Eukaryota > Metazoa > Mollusca > Polyplacophora > Lepidopleurida > Hanleyidae > Hanleya > Hanleya hanleyi. The sequence continues at coordinate 14,124 of JAVTVY010054107.1, forward strand.
GTGGATGTGGGGTAGGAATATCGTCATTCTGCGCATGCACAGTAGACAAAGGGTATGAAAATAGACGTTTTGGGATCTAGGTGAGCCACTAATGAGCCGATGGAGTCGTATGAGGTATCAATGTGAAGCATATGTGAAGGAGCATCCGCCTAGAGTAGTGTGTCGGCCGTTGTCGACATTCTGCGCATGCGCAGACAGGGAATTTTGGGAAAAGTATATGGAAATAGACGTTTTAGGGTCTAGGTGAGTCCCTAGTGGGCCGATGGGGTCGAGTGAGGTATCGTTGTGAAGGATACGTGAGGGGGCATCCGCCTGGACTAGTGTGTGGGCCGTTTTCGACATTCTGCGCATGCGCAGACAGGGAATTGTGGGGAAAGTGCATTGGAAGGAAGGTTTTGAGGTCTAGGTGAGTCACTAATGAGCCGATGGAGTCGGTAGATACTTCATGTAGGAAGCTATTGTCCAAGTCTTTGTGCAGCTGAAAAGGCTCCAGTCTAGACATATTATTGTCCTCAGACTGGGCTATTGTATGCATTGTCTCGTGGTTCTTACATGGAGTATGAACCATGAACATTCTGCGCATGCGCAGACAGAGAATTGTGGGAAAAGGGAATGAAAATAGACGTTTTGGGGTTTAGGTGGGCCACTGTTGGTCCGATGGAGTCAAGTGAGGTATCAATGTGAAGCACACGTGAGTGAGCATCCGACTGGGTGGATGTGGGGTAGGAATATCGTCATTCTGCGCATGCGCAGGCAGGCCGTATTATGGAAATAGACATTTTGGGGCCGATATGGACCACTAGTGGTCCAAATGGGGTGTGGGAGGTGTCAAAGTGAAGCTTTTGTGGGTTAGAGTCAGAATGGCGTGTTTTTTATTGCAAGTCGCGTCAATCTGCGGATGCGCAGTTGGGTGTAGTAAGTAAAGTGGCCATTTTGGGGGAGTGAAGGAAGGTATTTGGTGTAGAGATTGACCACTATTGCTCCGAATGCGTGGTGTGGGGTATCATTTTGTAGCTCTCGGGGTGTAGACCCCGATTTGAAGGATGTCCAGTGCATGTGTGACGTCTCTCTCGTCGACTTTATGACAATAGAGATGATTACAATTTCCACATCGTAAACTATCCCTTTCTGGACAGTAATATTCCAGTGGGACCTGCATATGGCGTATTCATATCTCGCTTAGTAGCATTTGCTAGATCCTGTGTTAAATGTGACGATTTTAATCAACGTCACAAAACATTGGTGCAGAAACTTAAAAAACAGGGCTATTCCACCAAGCGCCTACACTCAACGTTTCTCAAATTTGGCGATACATATCGCATGCTGATAGCAAAATACGAACGTAGCGTGCAAGATCTATGGCGCTACGTTTCGTAACTTGTGTCTAATTCCGCTTAACCCGGGGCTAGGGGCCGTATGAACCCATGTACTTCAAGATCCTCATGGTACTCATATGAACAGTCACAATCAAAGCGTGACTGAGCTACATCTTTTTTTTAGATGACCACTCTATAACGAATATTATGGATTAAGAATACTGATCAGCGATACGGATTTGATATTTTTGGAACATCATGATGTCTTGCCGGTATCATTGAAAACTGTTGACCGCTTCTCTCTTGCAGGAAACAAGCCTATGTTTATGTATATTATGATTGTCTTTTTGAATTTGGTGCTAATACTGTTATATGGAAAATGGAATAGGTCTTTGGATTATGGACGCGGATATTCTCTAATGGACGACGGCTGGATTATGAATGACGGACTAGACGCTTGTAACGTCATAAGTACGAGTATTAGCCAAAGTGGGCGTTTTGGGGCGGTGAAGGAAAGTATTTGATGTAGAAATGGGCCATCCTTAGTCCGAATGCGTCGTGTGAAGTGGCATCTTGTAGCAACGCCCGCCAACGCCAAGCTCAACGCTTCAACGCCCTGGTGAATTAGCCCAAAAGCTCTGATTTTCATGGAATTGCCACCAATACATCGAAATGCAGTGACGCCCGTCAACGCCCGTCGTTACGCCTTAACACCCTAGCATAACACCTTGACGCCATGATATAGACCGGAGAGAGAACAACAACAACAACAAAGATGGCAGAAGAGAGAACTACAACAACAACAAGTTTTTTCATATAGTTTATTCTCCCCAATGTTACATCATACCCACGCTGGGGGAGCCGCGTTTGGTATGTTTACAATACAAGTAGCCTCTTGTCCAATCAGAGGCCGCCATTTGGCACTGCATCTGTGATACTCGTTCTTGCCCGTTAGATGTATTCTCAGCTGCTCTTGTCCAATCAGAAGTCGCCATTTCAGAAAGTTCTATCTTCGGCCATGTTCGCTCTGAAACGTTTGTTCTAATCGTCATCGGGCAGGCCAGGATTCCGTTGAGGCAACATATCCTCAGATACTTGTTTGCGCATTCTGAGTATCTATCAGTGCATGGGTGAATACATTCAGGGTGCTCCGGAGCTCTTGAAGCTCGGAGCTCTTGGAGCTCAAAGCTCGGAAATGACGTCATCGTACGCATGCGCATGCATCTGTGGTGCACCCGCACCCTGGTGTACCCTATGCCCTACAGGGTACAGGGTGCACCACAGATGCGTGCGCATGGGTACGATGACGTCACTTCCGAGCTTTGAGCTCCAAGAGCTCCGAGCTCCGGAGACCCATGAATGTATTCACCCATGCACTGATAGATACTCAGAATGCGCAAACAAATATCTGAGGACATATTGCCTCAACGGAATCCTGACCTGTCCGATGACGATTAAAAGAAACGGGTCAGAGCGAACATGGCCGAAGATAGAACTTTCTGAAATAGCGACTTCTGATTGGACAAGAGCAGCTGAGAATACATCTAACGGGCAAGAACGAGTATGACAGATGCAGCGCCAAATAGCGGTCTCTGATTGGGCAAGAGGCTACTTGTATTGTAAACATACCCAACGCGGCTCCCCCAGCGTGGGTATGATGTAACATTGGGGAGAATAAACTATATGAAAAAACTTGTTGTTGTTGTTGATCTCTCTTCTACCATCTTTGTTGTTGTTGTTGTTCTCTCTCCGGTCTATATCACGGCGTCAAGGTGTTATGCTAGGGTGTTAAGGCGTAACGACGGGCGTTGGCGGGCGTCACTGCATTTCGATGTATTGGTGGCAATTCCATGAAAATCAGAGCTTTTGGGCTAATTCACCAGGGCGTTGAAGCGTTGAGCTAGGCGTTGGCGGGCGTTGCCTCAAGATACCACTTCACACGACGCATTCGGACTAAGGATGGCCCATTTCTACACCAAATACTTTCCTTCACCGCCCCAAAAACGCCCACTTTGGCTACTACTCGTCCTGATGACGTCACCGATGACGTCACAAATGCAGCGGACATCATTCAAATCGGGGTCTACACCCCGAGAGCTAGAAAATGACACCCCACACGACGCATTCGGAGCAACAGTGGTCCATCTCTACGCCAAATATCATTCTGACTCTACCCCACAAAGCTTCACTTTGACACCTCCCACAACCCATTTGGACCACTAGTGGTCCATGTCGGCCCCAAAATGTCTATTTCCATAATACGGCCTGCCTGCGCATGCGCAGAATGACGATATTCCTACCCCACATCCACCCAGTCGGATGCTCCCTCACGTGTGCTTCACATTGATACCTCACTTGACTCCATCGGACCAATAGTGGCCCACCTAAACCCCAAAACGTCTATTTCCATTCCCTTTTCCCACAATTCTCTGTCTGCGCTTGCGCAGAATGTTGAAAACGAACGGCACAGTTGTCCAGGCGGATGCTCCTTCACGAATGCTTCACATTGATACCTCACTCGACTCCATCGGACCACGAGTGGCCCACCTAGACCCCAAAACGTCTATTTCCATCCCCTTTGTCCACAATTCCCTATCTGCGCATGCGCAGAATGTTGAAAACGAACGACACACTAGTCCAGGCGGATGCTCCCTCACGACTGCTTCACATTGATACCTAACTCGACTGCATCGGACCACGAGTGGTCCACCTAGACTCCAAAACGTCTATTTCCATACACTTTGTCTACTGTTCATGCGCAGAATGACATCAGTTCGACGTCACACCCAGCCCAGCGGATGCTCCCTCACATATGCTTCACATTGATACCTCGCTCGAGTCACCTAGACCCCAAAACGTTCCTTCCAATGCACTTTTCCCACAATTCCCTGGCTGCGCATGCGCAGAATGTTGACAACGGCCGACACACTAGCCCAGGTGGATGCCCCCTCACATATGCTTCACACTGATACCTCATACGACTCCATCGGCTCATTAGTGGCTCACCTAGACCCCAAAACGTTCCTTCCAATGCACTTTCCCCACAATTCCCTCTCTACGCATGCGCAGGATGTCGAAAACGGCCGACACACTAGTCCAGCCGGATGCTCCCTCACGTATCCCTCACAACGATACCTCACTCGACCCCAGGGACTCACCTAGACCCCAACACGTCTATTTCCATACACTTTTCCCAAAATTCCTTGTCTGCGCATGCGCAGAATGTTGGCAACGGCCGACACACTATTCCAGGCGGATGCCCCCTCACATATGCTTCACATTGATACCTCATACGACTATTGCTCCAGATAACTTCATTGAATGGATCTATATCCTCCTGGTCTTTAATCATGGACCAATAGTATAAGATCGCCTTGTAAAAATTTGGAATCTGAATTCCTAGTTTCGAAGTTTCGTAGTTGCAGTTCAATGAATAGGGTAACCCACCCGCTTGTCTGAATACGTCATTGGCACTCAACTTCCAGAATGATTGTTTCTCCCTAAAATATCTATGGAGCCATACCAATTTTATGGCTTGATTGTGAATAGTAAACTCTCTCGTCTTTATACCAGTAGAATGTAATAAGACAGTTCGAGAACAGGGAAGCCGGGAAGCCGATGACGTCGTGACGTCATAAACAGATCGAAGTCGTGCGGTGTTCATCTATTGATAGTGTCATGACCATAGCCCAAGGGGTTGTAGGTTAACGTCTGTTCACCGAACCGCGACAATAGGCTGAGGTGTTTGTGTGCTGAGGTGTTTATGTCTGCTCAGCGGACCGTGTCTATAGCTTTTTGCGGTGTTCGAGGTTATGGTCTATTTATGGAGCCACACTTAGAGCCTGAAGGTGCGGTGTTCATCGTCTATATATAGACCTATAACCCGGAGGTACGGTGTTCACCGAACCGTGACTATAGCGTGAGAAGTGTTTACGGTGTTCTATATCTGTTCAGCGGGCCGTATCTATAGTTAGCGAGGGAGCGTGACTAATGAAAGCAGACGGCTAATTCGGGACCGAAGTCGCATTGATTCCTATGTTGATAGTGTTGAATGAGGCATGAAATGCGTAAATTCCTCAGTTATGCCCCTAAGCGTCCAAATTTCGTTTCGGGATAAATAAAAATTTCGATTTTTTTTTTTTTGGGGGGGCTTGGCGATATCTCGAGAACTAAGACGGATAGAGACTCGCGGCTTACGACGTCGTATTCCTCTCGTATAGATGCACAATAAAGGCCCTATACAATTTTATCGCCCGACGGTAACTTTCGCCGCAATTAGACGATAATCGGTGCCACGTGATTCGCGATTTCTCGTGAAATAAGCGACATACGCGCACGCGGTTTGCGGCGTCGTATTCCTCGTGTGTAGGTCTACCGTAAAGCTCCTGTACGAATTTATCGAATCTCGGTAACTTTCGCCGCGATTCGGGTGCGCATGCGTGGTGGTGTTGATGGTGGGCGTGGTGGTGGTGGTCGTGGCGGTGGTGGTGGCGTCTGTAGACAGTATATACCCGTTATTGTCTTTCCACATCCCGTAGGGCCGCTCACCGTCATCGTATAGGGATGCTCTACTCCACTTGGTTGAACTATAGCGGGATTCCGTGGTGTCTGTTGGCCGTGTTCGCATTGAATGTGTCTGAGCATACTATCGCGACGAGAGAAGGTCCTCTGACAGAAATTACACGTCCACGACATGTTGATTAGTCAACCAATACAAATAGACTGATGAGGGAAACGCTTTAATCCCTATATATAGACGCCACCACCACCGCCACGACCACCACCACCACCGCCACCACCACCACCACCACCAACACCAACACGCATGCGCACCCGAATAGCGGCGAAAGTTACCGAAATCCGATAAATTCGTATAGAGCTTCTATACGAATTTATCGAATTTCCTACGGGATGTGGAAAGACGTCCTGGGTGATGAAGTTCTTAGAGCAAGGTGTGGCAACCCCAGCTCCGACACGCGTTGTATGGTGTTATAGCCAATGGCAGCCCGCGTACGAGAATACGCGATTACAGAATGTGAGCTTCGTCCCAGAAATTCCTCACGACATCGGCGAAGAGTATTACTTCGATTCCGAGCAGACCAACGTGGTAGTGCTAGATGACCTGATGAGTGCGGCCAAGGACAATTCGAAAGTTGCCGACCTATTCACCAAAGGGTCCTATCACAGAAATTTGTCCATAATTTATTTGACTCAGAATCTCTTCCCTCAAGGCAAGGCATCTCGAGATATCACGCTAAACTGCCAGTATTTCGTTCTATTCAATAATCCTATTGATAGACAGCAAATTAGCACGTTCGCGAGACGGACCTTTCCTCGGGATACGACACATTTCATGACAAAATTTCACGAAGCCACATCTCGTCCGTACGGATATCTGTTCATCGATTTAAAACCCCAGCGGAAAAGGACAGACTGTCTACCAATGTAATATCAGGCGATGAGGAACTCGTGAAAGAGGGACAACAACTGCCACCTCGTCCAGCCTCAATTCATAATCCATCAACTCAAATTCAACGCATACCATCTCACGATCCAGCATGGTCCGCTAAGAGGAATGAACAAGTGGGAGAGGGATTATATACGAGGACGGATGCACCGTGGTTCAAACGGAATGAAAATGATGACGAGTCCCGACTGAGGCAGATGATCCATAGGAGCGGGAATGAAATGGAACGACGAAAGATAAACTACCCTTCAGATGACGAACTCAACCATCCTGGGGAAATAGATCAACCTACCCACTTGCGAAAACGGGTCAAATATTACGTGTGGAAAAGCATGTTCGGTAAACCTATCGCGAAAGATTGTAAGGTTGACATTGACGAGAGAAAACAGCGATATACAAGCCAAGGTTACGACGAGGATGAGTCTGATGCAAGTGCTATGAAGGATTATATTCCAACGATGATGAAGACTTTACGTCAAGAATACTGCAATCTCCTCGTGAACATACAAATGCTACAAACTGATTATATTCATAACGAGATTTTGAGAACAACGAGGCGTCTGCAAACGATATACGACATAGACTACGAGGAAGCACTCAAACAGACGATTAAGATGCGGAAATGCTTATTCGATAAGTTGATTGATGACGGTGAGAGCGAGGACTCCGAGTAAAGACCCTAGTAGAAATATTTGTAGATAAACATTGAATGGAAGGCTAGATGTCGAAATGATAGCCACAACAAAGCAATTTTCTCTCTTTATTTGTAAAGCAATGCTATAAGTTGATGAATAAAGCGTTTATTTTGTAATCTTCGTATTGGTTTGTCTGTATTTTATCCTCCTCCTCCTCCTCCTCTTTTATCCTAATACACCAATGCTAGTTCTATGAAGCGTGTTCAGACATGTCCGATAGCTCTGAAACGTGTGTAGCTAAATACATATTAAATTTAAAAAAAGCGATAACGGGTATATACTGTCTACAGACGCCACCACCACCGCCACGACCATCACCACCACGCCCACCACGACCACCACCAACACCACCACGCATGCGCACCCGAATAGCGGCGAAAGTTACCGAGATTCGATAAATTCGTATAGGAGCTATACGGTAGACCTAGACACGAGGAATGCAACGCCGCAAACCGTGTGCGCGTATGTCGCTTATGTCTCGAGAAATCGCCGAATCACGTGGCACCGATTATCGTCTAATTGCGGCGAAAGTTACCGGCGGGCGATAAAATTGCATAGGGCCTTTATTGTGTATCTATACGAGAGGAATACGACGTCGTAAGCCGCGAGTCTCTATCCGTCTTAGTTCCCGAGATATCGCCATGGGTAATTTATAGAAAATTCGACGAAAATCGGCAGTCCAAAAAAAAAAAAAAAAATCGAAATTTCTTTTTTTACCCCGAAACGAAATTTGGACGCCCTAGGGGCATAACTGAGGAATTTACGCATTTCATGCCTCATTCAACACTATCAACATAGGAATCAATGCGACTTCGGTCCCGAATTAGCCGCCTGCTTTCATTAGTCACGCTCCATCGCTAACTATAGACACGGCCCGCTGAACAGATATAGAACACCGTAAACACTTCTCACGCTATAGTCACGGTACCTCCGGGTTATAGGTCTATATATAGACGATGAACACCGCACCTTCAGGCTATAAGTGTGGCTCCATAAATAGACCATAACCTCGAACACCGCAAAAAGCTATAGACACGGTCCGCTGAGCAGACATAAAATACCGCAAACACCTCAGCCTATTGTCGCGGTTCGGTGAACAGACGTTAACCTACAACCCCTTGGGCTATGGTCATGACACTATCAATAGATGAACACCGCACGACTTCGATCTATTTATAACGTCACGACGTCATCGGCTTCCCGGCTTCACTGTTCTCGAACTGTCTTATTACATTCTACTGGTATTATACCACCATCTTTAAGATCTTTGCATAAAATTTGTCTTTTAATTTTTTCTTGGCGATAACTCCATATGAACTGAAATATTTCTTTGTTGACGGAACGACAGAAGTTTGATGTGGTTGGCAAAACTGAAATAAGATGGGTTAGCCTAGATAATCCCTCCCCCTTAGCCAGTAAGGATCTTCCAAATATTGTTAGGTTTCGTGACGACCAAATTTTGAACCGTTTTCGAACTTTACCGAGCGTGCTATCTAAGTTGTCTATCAACATCGCGATTTTGTCACGATTTATGTGAATTCCTAGAATTTTGATTCCATCACTAGTGATTTTTAATTGAGGTATGTTTACATGTTTAACTTTTCTTTTAGATAGCGGAAATAACGTAGACTTTGATAAGTTCAGTCGCAGCCCTGTTAAATGCTTCAACATTTCATATTTCTTTATTGCGTTTTCCACCGACGAAATGTCTTTTAGGATCAAATTTGAGTCATCTGCATAAAATACACCTTTCATTTCTTCGTTATTCACATATATTCCATGTATGCTGTTGTCCTTGCGGATTTCATTGTTGATTAATTCTGCACACAGTATGAAAATAACAGGTAAAAGAGGAATGTTCGGGAAGTTAGCTGCCAGTTCACGGTTCACAGTTCACTATTCGGTTGTGAAGCTGGATGCCAGTTCACGGTTCACAGTTGGGGTTCGTACACCTTAGGATGTCTGAAATTCCATGACTTTTCCATGACTTTCCATGACCAACTTCAGGAAATTCCATGACCTTTTCCGGCACACTTTCCCAGAAATGTCGAGATTTTTTACACTGAAATTCTTCATTGGTGGTGGATATATATCCTGCGAAGTCAATGCCATTATTTGGCTGCATGCCCTAATTTTAATATGCAAATGCCATACATAATTGAATCAAAAATGTTCCACAATAACAAACAACTGTGATGAAACTCGCAACTTTAAAAATTGGCTACTTTCGAATTATTTGTCACGCTAATTCCAGAAAAACGCTTGTGTTCGAATTATATGTGACGCTGATTTTCACGGAAGATCCAAAATGGCGGACCGCTTCACCATGATCGTTGTGATCTATTGATAACCGTGTATTATGTTTGATATCTCTATCATAGTTCATTTAAAAGACTCTGGGCCATCCTTAAAAATATGTCAGTTGGGCGAAAACCGCCCTCCCCATCGAAAAGCTACCGACCCAAAAGTTTTTATCAGCCATCTGTCGCCGTAAATGTTTTTCTTTTTCTTCAACTTTAAGCAGTCCCTGTGTAGTTGTTGATGTTATTATCATTAAATTGCGTAGGTCGTGAATTTGTCCGCCAGAGTTGCAAGTTTCAAGAATGAAATACAAAGAAAATATAGTCTACGAAACGAAAGAAAAATCTGCCTTCACGTTGTTGTTGTTGAAATGCGATATGCGTGTTTAAAACTTTTTTTTTCTTCTTTTTTTTTTCTTTTTTTTTTTCTTTTTTTTTTTTTAGATAAGCCCTGGACTGGGCCATTGGGCATTTATTTCCATAATTTGCCACGATTTTACAATCAACCCATCAAAATGCCCACGTGGCCAAGGGGTTAGGGGTTGGTGGAAAACGGACGAAACAATAAAGATATAAAGTACATATATTGTACCTCCTTCTGGCACGTGTTCTCACAATATATATATATATATATGTATATATGTTTCATAATCTCCTAAACAGTCTGGACCCTAATATTCAATTTACTTTAGAAACAAATAAGGATGAAATTTCTTTTCTGGACATTCTGCTTAAAAGAGAAAATGATGAAATTGTTACTGATATTTTTTATAAACCAACAGACACGAAACAATATCTGTCATACAAATCATGTCATCCGCGGCATGTTAAGAACCAAGTGCCGTTCAATCTTGCCAGAAGAATTTGCACAATAGTAACAAAACCAGACTTGCGTATTAAGCGGTTGGGCGAGTTGAAACAGTTCCTACTTGAAAGAGATTATCCCGATGGAGTCATTGAGAATGGATTTTCTAAAGCCCTTGCAATAGATATCGACACGTTAAGAAATCCAAGAAAGAATCAATCAACAACAAAGGTGCTGACTTTCATTAATACGCACAATCCTAATAACGACAATTTTTTCCCCATTGTTAGAAATAACTTAACCATTCTTGGGTCAAATGACCGACTGAAGAAAGCCTTTACTGGAGTTAAATTCATAAATGCAAAACGACAAGGCCCCAACTTAAAGAAATTACTTACAAAAGCTAAGCATGAGTTAAATCCCGATCAAGTATATACAACATCAAAATGCGGAGATGTACGATGTAAATGTTGTCTAAATCTCACTATTGGCAGTTCATATCTCTTTCGGAAAACTAACAAACAGTTCAAAATTAAACATAATATGAACTGTGATTCTCGAAATCTCTTGTATGTTCTGACTTGTAATGGATGTGGCGCTCCATATATAGGCCAAACAGGGGACCGTCTGAAATCACGGACTCGCGTACACCGACAACAAATAGAAAGACCTAGATTACGTCATCTCAAAGTGAGTAAACATGTGGCAGATTGTGCTAGCCATCTTGAGATCAAATTTTCCATTTTTCCATTTTTTAAATTCAACACGGACGATGTAAGCATCCGGTTGGAAAAAGAAAAATTGTTCATTGAAAGATACGGGGAATCCCTCAATTGCTAATTACCGAAAATATATTCAGAGTCATTAAAACATTATTTCAGTATCCGCAGACTGGTTCCAGAAAATGAGCTATACGCATGTCTTTAGGTGCATGGAGACCAAGAACTGTAAAGTACGCATGTCTGAGTACATGGAAACGCCCACAAATGACCAACCAGCAGTCGTCTCTCTGTAATCATTGTTTTGTATGTGACTATACTTGTTTTGTTATCATGACTTTATGTAACCATGCAACAATAATTGTATACATGCTGCACTGTATAAATTGTATCCAATAGCATGTTAAACTTTGTCATTTGAAAAGCTCTACAAGAGCGAAACCGGTTATGACAATATAATATCCAGTTTTTTACTTATATCTACCCACGTGTAGTGTCATTATTTTCTATATATATATATATATATATATATATATATATATATATATATATATTGGAATATCTTCAACATTTATATATATCCTGAGTATAATATTATCTCTATTCCTTTAACATATTTACCGGACATATACATACATACACACACATACATACATACACATATGAATCTTTGTATAGTTATTTATTTATATAGTTTTACCACATACAAATGCAGCTCTGCTGTATATCTTCACTTGTGGAGATATATACAGATACACACATACACATAAGTCTATCTATATACACATGCACACCTACACATATGCATATATATACACTACCCAACACATGTATGCTTACACATTTATATACACATATACATATATTTACATTCACACATACACATATATACATATATTAGTTGAAATAAGAAACTGTATATAGCGGGCGCCTAATAATACCGTTCTCCGACGAAAGTAAATATTTCGCATTCGTTAGATGAGGGCTATCGTATATGCCCCAAGGGCGAGATAGGGGTGCTGGGGTGAGGGGGTGAGGGGGAGGGGGGCGGGGGGCAAAAAAAAAAGAGCGAACAAACAAGACAAGAAAAAAAAATTAATTGGAAGTTACATATTTCTAATCAAGAAATACGGGGGAGAACCTGTGTTGTATTTTTTTCTCTTTGATAGCGATACCAACCACTTACATTTTTTTCTCAATCGACTGAGTTTGCCAGGGGGCCCCACTTTGTTTTGAAGTCTGCTATGGATTTGTTCTTTGTCGCGATCCGCTTTTCCATGTCTCGTGTATCGTATAAATGGGTTTTTATGACTTCAAAAGATGGCAGGTTACTTCCGCCTCCTTGTGAGTAAATACAAAATTTTACTAACACTATCAAGTGATTAAGCAAAATAGATTGCGATTTTATCCCAAAGAGTACGTCTTGTAATGTTAGTATAAATATTCTTGTTGTATTTGTTTTGGCCAACCAGTCCTGGAAGCTTGCCCACACCTCCCTCGAAAACCGGCAATTCCAAAATAGGTGAATTATCGTCTCTTTATCCTCCTGACAGAAACTACACTTTTCGGTTTGCACCTTTCCCCATTTATAGAGCAATACATTTGTTTCCAGAATGTGGTGATTTATTTTATATTGAAAATATTGTAATTTAGTTTCTGATGTTATGGAAAACGCGTTTTGATAGATGTGTTTCCAGTCCAACGATACTGCTGTTCCAAGATTCGTCTCCCACTTTGTCGGACTATTCCGGGGACTTTCTAAAATTGCCTCAACCAATAGTTTATAGATAAATTTAGTGGATGTCTGATTTCTGATTTTTCCTATTAATCTATTATCTGGGATTTGTTTATCATTTTGCTTTTCAACACAGATTTCGTTTTTCTTATCTGCTGGAATATTGTGAATTGTGGCGTAGTAGGCTAAATAGTTATTTTGTTTTATATTAAATTTTTCTTGGAATTCTTGTAGAGATAAGAACTTATTATCCTCCTTGACCAAATCTTTGACTGTTTTGGCGCCTGCGTTTTGCCATCTACTTGCATCGTTCCATGCGCTAAGAGGTGTGTAGTTGTATAGTAATTCATTTACAATGGGTGAGGGGTCCGTGTAACCTTCCACAATTCAATTTTCGTTTTTTGTTTTTGTGTTCTCAAAATCAAAAATTGAAAATTGACCGTCAATTTTCAATTTTCGTTTTTTGTTTTTGTGTTCTCAAAATCAAAAATTGAAATTTGACCGTCAATTTTCAATTTTCGTTTTTTGTTTTTGGTTTCTCAAAATCAAAAAAAGAAAATTGACCGTCAATTTTCAATTTTCGTTTTTTGTTTTTGTGTTCTGAAAATCAAAAATTGAAATTTGACCGTCAATTTTCAATTTTTGATTCTGGGATTACAAAAACAAAAAACGAAAATTGATATTTGACAGTCAATTTTCAATTTTCGTTTTTCGTTTTGCTTCACGCAAAAATGAAAATCAAATATTGAAAATTGCCTCGACTTTTCCGTTTTTCGTTTTTTGATTTTAACTTTGACGTATCTATGTTAAGTTCTCATGTGGACGGGTTATCATGTCACTTCCGGTACGACGAGTAGAATAGAAAACGCAAATCGTGTCGTATGAGAGGTGTGGAGCGTGAAAGGCATGTGGCCCACCAGGCCATCCTCGGGAGCCAGTGTATTGATCGATTTGTTAGGGTATCTATACATTGCCTTGGTTGCATGGTTGCACACGATAGTTCTGGATAAAAAAAAAGATCAAGGGGTATCCTCTAAATCAAACCAATTATTCAACAGGTTCAGCTAGCTCATTACTCCAATCCACTAGCTGGACGGTTTGAGATGTGACATCGCTGGCATAACTTTGATGTCAGGCTGAAATCGACATCGAGAGTCAAGGCAAAAACCGCTGGCTTGGGATACCGACATGCTAATTCAAAATAACCTCGGGGATGAAATGTTCGAGATTGAGGCAACGACTCAAGAACTCACTCGAATCACCAAAAATGTCCAAGTAAACCCTGTGCGGGGATAGCCTATAGTATTGGACCCTTCTACGGAGGGCCAATGATAGGCTGATGCAGCAACAACAACATTTTCCCAGTTATACGCCAGATTTTGAAATCGAAAACGATGCCGCGCTATGTCATCGGTCAACTGAGACAGTCACGTGGTTGTGTATGGAGATTGGGGTGGCTCCTATAAATAGTGATCCAATGAAAATGCTCGTCTTAGTTTGAAATGGCGGAGTCGAATGACCAATCTCTGAAGGGGAGACAGCTGGAACAGTACACTATCACTGTCTGTTAATATCATGAATTAACAGAGAGTACTGCAGTCTATGTGCGGGGATTCACGATTTACCTGGACTTGTGAAGATGCACCAGACAGGTCTGGATATGTGGCATCCCGCTGTTCTCAATGGTTATTGGCCTTGAGGCCTGAGCCAATCAGAACGCAGTCTTAGATTTTCTCATTTCTAAAAATAGATGTTTAGAGCGCTACAAAAGCGAACAGCATTCATGCAGACAACCGCTATTTGCTATTGATTTGAAATATAGTATTTATAAAGATACCAACAAAGATTTAATACCAATAAGAGTAAGTATGCGGCCCGTAAACCACCATTTCAAACAAGCACACAATCGCCACGTTTGATGTCAGACGTCTGAATGCTTCAACGCTTCCGGTCCAATCTTCATTCTCTATTTTTGGGACATGGATCGTTGGAGCGTTCAGATGCTCGTCAACGTTCAGCGTCAAAAACGCTTCAACGCAAGTGTGGGTGTCAAACGCTTCAACGCATCGACGTGGGAAGTTTCCTTGGGGGTTATGATTAGGCATCTTCATTTTATCGGGCCAATTTCTACGTTCCCACTTCGAACCTGCCTTGATTCATCTGACCCCTTCAGTGTTCAAAATCCGAGGTGTAAATTTCACCTACTAACGACAGAAGAACCAATCAGAGCGTACATCGATTGCGAATGAAGTCACGTTGAGTGACATCATCCTCTATTAGCGGCATCTTTCCTCCTAATAAGGTGCCCACTAATTAGGTCAGCCAATCAATAACGCTCTTGTGCGACCCATTTCGAATTTCAAATGTTTTCGAGGTCAGTGACGTCTCGTGTCTGTTTATAAGTTATTTGAACATTGAAGGGGTCCAGATATATCAAGGGAAGTTCGAAGTGGGAACGTAGAAATTGGCTAGATAAAATGAAGATGTGATTAGGGTGCCCACGTATTTATTATACTACCCTACTTTAATGAAACTCCCATGTGTATCAACCCCGTTGTTCTCCATATAATGCTTCACACCTGCTGCACGATTGCCTACTCGCTTATGCGCAGTTGGCCCATTATATTCTAGCTCGAATGCCTGGCTCCAGGGATCTATAGTATAGTGAAACTCCCACATCTTGCCCCCTACTGTTTTTCCATATTATACTCCACACCTGCCTAAACAATCCGATTTGCGCTTTCCATACTACTCCGCGAACCGAAAGTGACATCATAAGTCTTGCG
>JAVTVY010054108.1:0-29304 GCA_036873755.1 Hanleya hanleyi
CAATCTGCCTGGACTGTGTCATGTATTAGTGAAAATTGTTGCTATCTCACTATCATATGTAACTGAGATTCGTTTTAAACTACAAACTGAACAAACTATACTCTGTTAAATAAGTATGGGAGAGCAGGACATAGGTAATAGGTTTAGTATATGTTCTTAATGAATAGTTCGCCTGCATCTGTTTTACTATATATCTCTTAA
This sequence comes from Hanleya hanleyi, assembly GCA_036873755.1. Taxonomy (NCBI): domain Eukaryota; kingdom Metazoa; phylum Mollusca; class Polyplacophora; order Lepidopleurida; family Hanleyidae; genus Hanleya; species Hanleya hanleyi. Next base: position 202 of record JAVTVY010054108.1, read on the forward strand.
GAACAACTGCATTATGTCTATAGCTTAGACCGATTGGGCAAAAAAATAAGTATGACTGGGTTGTAGTTCAATCCTACCTGGGGACTACTTTGAACGACAAAGGCCAGTTCATAGACACTGCACTTGACTTGAAGCAAAGAGCTCAGAAGGCATTATATAAAATACGGAAAGTATCTAATAATAGTGAACTCCCAATAAACATCCAAGTTAAACTCTTCCAGACCTTAATTAAGCCTATTCTATTATATAGCTGTGAAATATGGGGATTAGAGGAAAAACTGCTCAAGAACACACAAAATTTCTGGATTAGCATTGAAAAACTAAATAAAACACATTCAGAACAAATTCAACTAAAATTTTGTAAAATGGCCCTCGGAACTTCTCGTCGGGCACATTCCCTTGCATGCCGAGCAGAACTTGGACTTTTTCCCCTTCACTTCGACATCCTCATGGCTACTCTGAAATACGACGACCGACTCCAAAACACACAAAATAAACTTCTTAAAGATGCTTATGCCTCTGGTAACCAGAACTGGAAAACAACAGTTGCCAAGTTCAAGAATGCGGCGAACTTGGCAACTGGTGATATAAAAACATGACTAAGTTTCAGAAGAATAGGTACTACAATCAAATAAAATTGCAGCTGGAGCAAGACTACAAAAACTATTTCCTCCAAAAAGTTCAAGAGCACACCCAATCTGGTAAACTGACTCCCCTCTCAACCATATATGAAGAATACAAATTGCAGGATTACCTAGAAAATATACAAAACCCGGATCATAGACGAACAATAACAAAACTACGAATCAGCTGTCACAAACTCGAAATAGAGACCGGTAGGTATAAAAACACCCCAAGATGTGACCGGATCTGTCGCTACTGTACCCAAAATGTAGTAGAAGATGAAGTACACTTCTTGCTATACTGTCCTCGACATAACAAACACAGAGATTATATAAACCAAATTATCCACAGTAACCGACTCCCACCCCATCCGGAAATTATAAAAGTTAAATCTATACTAAATCCCCACAGAGACAATGCTTCAAAAATAGGAAGACTGGTACACCAAATGTACCAGTCACGGCTCAACCTTAACCCTCCATCAAAAAACCGGCTGGACACTTCTTAATTAGAGTTTATACATCAACACACTGGCAACTTCTATGTTATGTCCTAGAATTACTACTAACCCACACTGTTGGTTCAAACCATACTAACTAATAATTACTACGTTGCTAAAGTACCATAGTAATTATATTGTTTTGTTTGCCATACTTGTACCATTTTACGAGTCGTGCAATAAACATATTGTATTGTTTAAAGTCACCTACCCCCTTTTTCGGTGGGACAAAACGAATATCTGTAGGGCGTCGTTTCGGCAGCAATAATCAAAATCTGCATCACTTTGGAACTCTACTTCCACCCTGGTTCATGCCCGGAATGGTCATAGGAAGTCATGGTATAGATGAAAATTATCTTCCCGGTGGAGTTTCTAAAATAAGGCCTTTCTTCAACTTGTCTTCCAGACTATTATAGATCTAGAAAGTATCAAATGGTGTCCATACGACCCGTAAGCATGGATTTGGTGGAGTTAACACAATCTCACATGAAACGTTGTGTCATATCACGCACGTTCATTCGTACTTGACATCAGCGGGCAATAGTGGCGGAATATGGGACAATATGAGTGGAATCAGACAAAGGGGCGAAATGTAACGTCAGAGATTCGGCACGCTACATACATATTTCCCCATCAGAATACGATATGTATCGCCAGATTTGAGAAACTTTGAGTGGAGGCGCTTGGTTGTATAGTCCTGTTTTATAGGTTTCTGCAATGTTTTGTGACGTTGATGAAAATCGTCACACTTAAGATAGGGTCTAGCAAATGTGACCAGGCGAGATATGTATACACCATATGCAGGTTCAACTAGAATATTACTGTCCGGAATTTGATGAAGATAACGGCCCAAAAACGATGGGCTATCTCTGATCTTCTTCTGAATGCCATTCAATGATTTCAACAAGTTGTAACCTCGACTATATTAGAAAATTTGGCTGCTTAGTACTGCTGCTTACATCTGTTTCTCTCGAGGCACGGTATCGAATACAAGTCAGGGTAACCCATACATTTCCATACAAGCGTTTTAACCAATATTTCAAAGTTCCTATAGTGAATTGGACCTTATCAAAAAAGTATAATGCCGCTTCAAACCTGGAATAGTTGGAATTCTATAATATACAAACCTATTCCTAAAATTTAACATTTAGCTAAAACGTGACTGTGTCCATTGCGTTAAAAATTCTACGTTTGTTTTCATGTTTTAACAGTCCCAGAACGTTTCTCAAGGAAATAGCTATTTGTCTTCCACTTGAACAGCTGCAATAAAGCGCGGCTGAGATACTAAGGCTACGTCCGAGAATCCACCGTATTCTCGGGTTTGAATGTTAGGTGCCGAGGGATGCTTTCCTGTGGTGTGATATGGTTCCTTTTTAGTCACCAGACGTCAATTTTACCCACCTCTTGCATATTGCTCCAATTCAAGAAACTGATCTCAGATATATTGATGTCAGAAGCACTCTTTAGCTCTACTACATACATGTACAATGGATATCATTCATTAATTTGAAGGAAACTACAGATCTAACTACATATTTAGACCTACATCTCTATAAAAAAGAAGCGAGACTTCTCCCCTGTCCGCTTTATGACAAAAGAAATGATTACAATTTCGACATCGTAAACTATCCCTTTCTGGACAGTAATATGGATGGAAACTACATCTGGCGCATACATATCTCGCCAAGTAGCATTTTCTAGTTCCTGTGTTAAATGTGACAGCTTTAATCAACGTTACAAAAGATTATGGAAGAAATTTAGAAAACAGGGCTATACCACCAAGCGCATCCATTCAGTCTTTCAAATTTGACGATACATATCGCATGCTGGTAGTAAAATACGGGCGTAGCGTGCAAGATCTATGGCGTTACGTTTTGTAACGTGTGTCTAATTCCGCATAAACATTGGCTAGAGGCCATGTATTTCAAGTTCTTCATGGTGTTTATATGAACAGTCACAATCATAACGTGACTGAGATACATCATTTTCTAGATAACGTCAGTAGTATACAAAAGCTATATTCACGCTCATTTAGCCGGGGGAGGTAACTCTTGGTGGCGACAGGTGGCGTTGTGGTTATGGATTGCTGGGTGCCAAGGTTTGACCACTATAGTTCCGGCAACCTTTGACCTTGAATTCGTCCGCGGTGATGCGGTCTGGCGGTGATGCGGTCTGCTTCCGCGGACAGAAATAGTCCCACGGGAAAAAAATGCATGGAATGCATGTATGGACCCTGGGATGTACTGTACATGTAAGACTAGGGTCCTATTCGGAATTGAATACCGGTCGCTTTATCTAGAGGCCGACGCTCTACCATTAGGCCACGAGTTATAGGCTACAAACCAAGGTTGAAAATAGCATATATATGTCTACCATATGGCCCATACTGACCCACTGGTCAATGTTGAACCTAATGGGAAATTTACTCCTGGTCATTGCGATATGGGTTGTTTGGTTTTGTTTTTCACGTCTCGTCACGAAAAACACGATGGGCAGGGGCCCGAAGCGATTGGTTGAAAAAAAATTAAAAAGTCACTGTGCGCATGCGTAGTGGGAAAATAGCGCTGGGTGGACGTTTTGGGGTCTAGGTGAGCCCCTAGTGGGCCGATTGGGTCGAGTGAGGTATCAATGTGAAGCATTTTTGTTTATACTATGTTTCTTTTTAATCTGATGATAATGCTGTCATATGAATTAGGTCTTGGGATTATGGACGCCGATATTCTTTAATGGACGAAGGCTGAATACTGAATGACGGACTAGACGTTTGAATTCACAAAATCGTGATTCTGCAGAACTGTGAAATTTTTAAATTAACGAAATTTCTAAATGTATGTTGATGAAAGGAAATTTTATTATTTTGTACATCTTTTTACGTTACAGACTAATTATTGGTAGGAAGTTTTCTTCAGGAAATCCACCGTGGAAGCAGAAAAACTTGCGCGTTTGATGTGTTTTTGAAATAAATTAATTGATTCAAAATCTCAATGTATTGTTTCGGAGATGTTAGTGTCATCTACGAAAAACTAATTTCCCATTATAGGTGCATTCGACGGTGATAATAGCAGATATTGATATACCGAACTTTGGCGGTTCACTCTAAGCTGTATATGGCGGTGATAATATTAGCTATTGATATATCGAACTTTCCCGGTTAAACCTTGCCTGTATATGACGGTGATAATATCACATATTGATGTGCCGAACTGTTACGGTTAACTCTAAGCTGTATACGGCGGTGATAATATTAGGTATTGATATAGCGAACTTTCCCGGTTGAACCTTGCCTGTATGTCACGGTGATAATATCAGATATTGATATTCCGAAATGTGACGGTTTACCGTAACCTCTATATGACGGTGTTTATATCAGATATACCGAACTGAGAAACCTTTGCGCATTCTAACATTTATCACTCTAACAGGAACCGCGATTGGCTAATGTTGAAGCATTAATTATTCTCGGTGTGGCACGCAATCTAACGCTTTCCTAGACTTTAACGGCTTGTTTACAAGAGGCCAGAACAAGAGGCTACTGAGAAACACTACGCTTATGGGGGGATATCCATTTTGCATCATATACAATGTGATTAGGATAACAAACGATTTTGGCTAGGAATAGGCATTGTCATCACCTGAACGGCAATCTTCCGTCTTGAATCTGTTGTGGCTTTGCTCATTCTGTCTTCAGCTGATCCTTTGTCTCTTCATCCACTGACTTGTGCTCCGTTAAAAACTCACTAATTCCGGTAATAAAGTGGCATGTAACGGTGAAAACTCCAAACAGACAACTGGGTTTTTTTCATATCGCACACGCCGAACTTATCAATCTATTCCTGCCACATAAGTAGTATGTAGCAAGCAAAAGACCGCGTGTTTTGCCGGGGGAGGTAACTCTTGATGCACTTTTGTGATTTTTGGCAAATTCCGTGTTATCTCCCCTGATTCGAACATTTGCATATTAAATCTATACTTTGACCTCTGAGGCCGCTTGGAGGTCGAGTGCACTACAGTTCCGGTCTCTATTTGGCATGTATTCCTTCGCGTTGATGCGGTCTGGCGGTGATGCGGTCTGCCTCCGCGAGCAGGAAGTAGTCCCACGGGAAGAAATGCATGGAATGCATGTATGGACCCTGGGGGAAAATGCCTGTATGGGGTATGGGGGAGGGTCATTTTTTGTTTTGGATTTTACTATGGGTTGTTTGGTCTTGTTTATCACGTCTCGCCACGAAAAACACGATGGAAAGGGTCCCGGAGCTAAGCGGTGAAATTTTTCGAAAAGTTCACGAAGACCTGTATATAGTCCCATATAGGCCCATACTGGCTATGGGGTATAGGTCCATACTGGGAAATTCACACATGTTCATTGTGATATGGGTTATTTGGTCTTCTTTTTCACGGCTCGCCATGTAGAACACAATGGGAGGGGTCCCGAATTTAAGCGGTGATTTTTTTCGAAAAGTCCAGGTACCGGGTAGGTCTGTATATAGCCCCATAGGCCTACTGGTTCAGTGGATAGGTCCATACTGGGTGGACGTTTTGGGGCCTAGGTGAGCCCCTAGTGGTCCTATGGTGTCGTATGAGGTCTTATTTTGAAGCTTTCGTGGAGGAGCATCCGCCTGGACTAATGTATCGGCCGTTTTAAATGCGCATGCGCATGCGCAGTCTGACCGTAGTATAGAAGGCAGGCATTTTGGGGGTGCGTGGGGTGTGTTTGGGGTAGAGATGGACCACTATTGGTCCAAATGGGTCGTGGGAGGTGTCAAAGTTAAGCTTTTGTGGGGTAGATTCAGAATGGCGTGTTTTTATGGCAAGTCGTGTCAATCTGCGCATGCGCAGTTGGGTGTAGTAAGTAAAGTGGTCATTTTGAGGGGTGCGTGGGGATGTGTTTGGAGTAGAGATGGACCACTATTGGTCCGAATGTATCGTGGGAGGTGTCATTTTGTAGCTCTCGGGGTGTAGACCTCGATTTGAAGGGATGCCCACAGCATCTGTGACGTCATCAGTGACGTCATCAGTACGAGTAGTAGCGAAAGTGGGCATTTTGGGAAAGTGAAGGAAGGTATTTGGTGTAGAGATGGATCATCCCTGGTCTGAATGCGCCGTGTGGGGTATCATCTTGTAGTTCTCGTGGTGCAGACCACCATTTGAGGGATGTCCACAACATCTGTGACGTCATTGGTGACGTCATCAGTACGAATAGTAGCGAAAGTGGGCATTTTGGGGCAGTCAAGGAAGGTATTTGGGGTAGAGATGGGCCATCCTTCGTCCGGATGCGTCGTGTGAGGTGTCAAAGTGAAGCTCTCGAGGTGTAGACCACGACGTGAGGCATGTCCATGTCATCTGTGACGTCATTGGTGCCGTCATCAGTAGGAGTAGTAGCGAAAGTGGGCGTTTTGGGGGTGTGAAGGAAGGTGTTTTGCCGTAGAAATGAACCATCCTTGATCCGAATGCGTCGTGTGAAGTGGCATCTTGTATCAACGCCCGCCAACGCCAAGCTGAACGCTTCAACGCCGGGGTGAATTAGCCCAAAAGCTCTGATTTTCATGGAATTGTCACTAATTCATTGGAAATGCAGTGACCCCCGTCAACGTCCGTCGTTACGCCTTAATGCCCTAGTATAACGCCTTGACGCCATGATATAGACAGATGAGAGAAAAACAACAACAACAAGGATGACCGATGAGAGAACAACAACAACAACAAGTTTTCATATAGTTCATTCTCCCCAATGTTACATCATACACACGCTAGGGGAGCCGCGTTTGGTATGTTTACAATTCGAGAAAACTCTTGTCCAATCAGAGACCGCCATTTGGCGCTGTATCTGTCATATTCTTTCTTGTCCGTTAGATGTATTCTCGGCTGCTCTTGTCCAATCAGAAGCCGTCCTTGAGAAAGTCCCAACTTCGGTCATGTTCGCTCTCATCCGTTTGTCCTAATCCTCGTCGGGCAGGCCTGGATATTGTTCGGGCAGCATGTCCTGAAACAGTTGTTTTCGCATTTTGACCACATTTTCCAGGGCCTGGGTGGGTGGTAGCCCATATCCTCTTCTAAGTGACGCTTGGTCTTCATGATGGACGTCTGCGTGGGGGGTCACCTATCATTCCAAGCGGGAGTAAGGTATACTGTTCATAGATCGCCATGGCTGTTTTCCTGATGCAGGGCCGCATTTGGGTGTACGCCTGTTGTAAGTTATCCTGTCCGGCGTCCTCGATCGCTGCAGCGTGAGTATTAATAGCTGCTGCCACAATACGATCCCAGAAGGTAGGTTCTGCCTCACCTCCTGGGATGTAGGCTGACTATCTGAGGCCAAGCTCTCCATATCAGTAGATAGACTTTCAATAATCTCGGATTCGGTATCAGTCGATACACTCTCAGCAATCTCTGTATCAGCATCCACCTCAACGGACTCCTCGGAGTCTTCAATCCCATGTATATTTTTCTCGTGTCGCATCATATCGTAACGTCTGGTGAACGTACGTTCGCACTCAGAGCAAGTATAAGCCATGTTGACGGTTGGACGTCGACTGTGCGTATTTTGGGAATACACTTGCTTTCATAGACAGTAACGCCCGACAACTCCCACTGTTACGCTTTAACGCCCTATCTGTACGCCTTAACACCCAGCTCCACGCCTTAGCGCACTTCCTTAACGCTTTAACGTCGTTTAATGATGCGTTCGAACAAATGTTTCTTTTGTGCTATTGCTCTGACATATGCCGCTTTCCAGTTCATGCCCGAGGTTTTCAACATCGACGCTGTTTTTTCGATTTCCATATGAACCGCATTCTTATCCAACAATTTCATATGTGTCACGAGGTCGACATACTGCTGAGGCAAAGCCCGCTGCAGTCTGGGTGCCAATCTGTTACGGGCTAAAATTGCGGCTTCCTTTTTCGGATACCCTTTGTGTTGAAACTTGTTTTCTGTAGCCATCAACGTCTCGCCCATCTCGGCGTCCATACTTTATTTGAACAAATCCTTCCATAGCCTCGAGTTCACATTATGTTTATTCCCTTGTACGGGTTCGGGTTGGTCCTTCACGGTTGGGTGATATTCCGGGACTGATGGTATGAAGCGGACCCACTGTATGGGGGTGGGTTGCTCCTGCTGGACGGGTGCTGCCAGGTGTCGGCTCGGCGGATGGTGTAGGGGTATATGTCCTTGCGGTGATTCCTCGCCGGGTAACAGGTGGGTCGTCAATCGGCGTTCTTCGGGGGTATGGGCTTTTAAATCTTCGAACATGTAGCCGTACGGACGACTTGTCGCCCCTTGAAACGCCTGCATGAAATGGTAGATGTTCTGAGGATAAATTCGACTACCAAACACACGGATTTGTGCTCTGTCAATGGGATTGGAGAACAACACAAAGTATTGGCAGTTCAAGGCAATATCTCTGGACGCCTTCCCTTGAGGAAAGAGATTCTGGGTCAAATAGATGAAGGACAGATTCCGATGATGGGATCCTTAAGTAAACAAGTCGGCCACGTGTTAATTGTCCTTGGCCGCACTCATCAGATCATCTAGCACTACCACGTTGGTCTGTTCGGGGTCAAAGTAATACGGTTCGTTTATGCCGCAAGGAATCCCTGGGACGAAGCTCACATTCAGTAACCTTGTAGTTTCGTAGGCGGGCTGCCATTGGCTATAACACCAAACAACACGTGTCGGAGCTGGGGTTGCCACACCTTCCTCTAAGTACTTCATCACCCAGGACGTCTTTCCACATGCCGTAGGGCCACTCACCGTCATCGAATAGGGATGCTCTACTGCTTTTGTTGGACCTATAGCGGTTCTCGGCGGGGTCTCTTGGCTGTGTTTGCGTTGAATGTGCCTGAGCATACTATCGCGACGAGAGAAGGTTCTCTGACAGAACGTACACGTACACGACATGTTCATTAGTCGATCAATACATATGGACTGATGAGGGACACATGTTCATTCCTATATTTACAGACACTACCACCAACACCACCACACACCACCATCACCACTACCACCACCACCACACAGCGCAACCACCAACACCACACACCTGACACATCAGAGCTTTTGGGCTAATTCACCAGGGCGTTGAAGCGTTCAGCTTGGCGTTGGCGGGCGTTGCTACCAGATGCCACTTCACACGACGCATTCGGACCAAGGATGGTCCATTTCTACCCCAAAATACCTTCCTTCACACCCTCAAAATGCCCACTCTCGCTACTACTCCTACTGATGACGTCACCAATGGCGTCACAGATAACATGGACATGCCTCAAGTCGTGGTCTACACCTCGAGAGCTTTACTTTGACACCCCACACGACGCATCCGGACCAAGGATGGTCCATCTCTACCCCAAATACCTTCCTTGACTGCTCCAAAATGCACACTTTCGCTACTACTCGTACTGATGACGTCACCAATGACGTCACAGATGTCGTGGGCATCCCTCAAATCGTGGTCTCCACCCCGAAGGCTACAAGATGACACCTCACGGGACGCATTCGAACCAAGGATGGTCCATCTCTACCCCAAATACCTTCCTTGACTGCTCCAAAATGCCCACTTTGGTTACTTTTCGAAAAATTTTACCGCTTAACTTCCAGACCACTCCCATTGTGTTCTACATGGTGAGACGTGAAAAACAAGACCAAACAACCCATATCGCAATGAACATGTGTGAATTTCCCAGTATAGACCTATGCCTCATAGCCAGTATGGGCCTATATATAAAGGCCTCCATGAACTTTTCGAAAAATTTCACCGCTTAGCTCCGGGACCCTTCCCATCGTATTTTTCGTGGCGAGACGTGAAAAACAAGACCAAACATCCCATAGTAAATTAAAAATAAAAAAGAAATGACCACCCCCCCACCATACCCCATACAGGCATTTTCCCCCAGGGTTCATACATGCATTCTATGCGGAGGCAGACCGCATCACCGCCAGACCGCATCACCGCGGATGAATTCGAGGTCAAAGGTTGCCGGAACTATAGTGCACTCGACCTCCACGCGACCTCAGAGGTCAAAGTATAGATTTAATATGCAAGTGTTCGAACCAGGGGAGATAAACCGGAATTTTCCAAAAATCACAAAAGTGCATCAAGAGTTGCCTCCCCCGGCAAAACACGCGGTGTTATGCTTGCTCCCTACTACTCACATATATGCTACACTACTACTGCTACCAGCGATCTTACACTAAGACTCGGGTTTCTTCCTTCACACGTAATCGCGGTATCTCGTACGGGCGAGATATTCCGGTATGCATTTGGTGTAGTCAAGTCATAGTGCATATTGTAGTAGTAACGCTTCAGGTAAGGATCTTTATAGTACGCCTTTGTACCACAGATGAAGCCCGGAGTCTGAAGACACATTGTTGTTCCCAGACTTGACCATGATGTGATGTATCGCGAATTCTTTAAACACCATTTTTGTTACTTCACATCCAACACCTAAGATAGAAGTCAGTGTGATTACATCACGATCCAGCATTTTCCGGTCTGGTGTTTCACAATATAGGAATATAATTATAATATAATTTATAATAAAGAATTTCACGATAAAGATAGAAAAAGAAAACTCTTGATTGAAAAAATACAGACGTCGAAAAAGCTCCCTCGTATTTACTCTGACTGGTTTTTAGATCTAGCATCTATGGATTAAGAATACTGATCAGCGATACGGATTTGATATTTTTGGAACATCCTGATGTCTTGCCGGCATCATTGAAAACTGTTGACCGCTTCTCTCTTGCAGGAAACAAGCCTATGTTTTTGTATACTATGATTGTCTTTTTGAATTTGGTGCTAATACTGTTATATGGAAAATGGAATAGGTCTTTGGATTATGGACGCGGATATTCTCTAATGGACGACGGCTGGATTATGAATGACGGACTAGACGCTTGTAATTTACAGGATATACTTGTATCTACCAGCTACTTGTACCCACACAAAAGTCATAGGGTTAGCTTTAAATTCAAAACAGTTAAACCATTCACCATCTGAGTGGAAGGTGAGCCTCAGGCTTTTAGACCAATGTTAAGTTGGGATATGGTCGTACAGAGATTCAGCCTCCATATCTTTATACTTTATACCACCCCTGCGCGAAGGATGCTCTGTGCAACTATTGTTTTGGGCGGTCTGTTTTAAATCACTGTTGTTGTTGTTGTTGTTGTTGTTGTTGTTGTTTGAAGAAATGACTAAATGGGAAAGCCGTGGACATTATTTCCCATTAGAAGCGTGATTACAAGAGCAGATTTTACTCCGCAACATCGTCTATATTAATATAAACATAATGCACAGATAAAATTCTGCAAATAATGACTTGCCAAAGTTATACGCATGCAAGTTATAATGTGTACCTCTCTAAATTAACTAGTAATTCATATATGTTGGGGGGAAGCAAGCTGCTAAACAGGAAAGCGGTCCTTCTGTACATGTATATGTGTGTGTTACAACCAACACAGACAGCTTATATACATGACCGTTCAATAAATTGCCTTGAATTGAATGCAATTGGTCAAACTTGGGGCCTACTACTGGACTAAAAAGGGCCCAAGACACGACTGGCTGATGCCATTATGGATATAGGGGTTACAAGTCTACACACGTCCTTTCAAGAACACATTCAGAAGGTCTCGCAGGATAAATTATGTGAATTAATGAGACTCCAGAAAATATAATTACGTAGTCACATAGTCCATCATTTTCCGTCAGATGGCTTGATAGGGCTATCACGGGACTTATATAATTTTCAAAAAACTCAAATGACGACGCTTACCTGTGTCAAACAGAGTAACACTGAACAAGCAGTCATAACTTATAACAATATATTTAATGACACATTGTATATGTGAAAATCTACAATATCAATGAGTACATACGGTGTAGTTGCGTTTATATATCCGTATTACCAAGTTCCGCTTGGTGCATCCAGTTATTGCAGTCCAGTCAGGTGAACTGAATTCTGTATCATCGGCACCCGGGGGAGGGTGACTGCTCAAGGATCCTTCTGGAAACGGACTCCGAAGATCAAAACACTGATCTACGAACGAAAACTGTCCGCAGGTAATTATATACCGGAGTCGATAGTTCTCCGAAACACTAGCAAATCCACGGGTATTCCAGTCACAACAAACAGGGCGATCCGATCCGAATTCTCTCTAACCTGACACGTCTTCATGCAAAGTTTCATAGCTACTGTCATTCGCTATACATTGACAAATTGTGATAACAGACCAATACACTCTTGTGTTCTGTGTGGCGCCCACGACAGAATAATAAGAATCCCTGAAAATTCGCCTTAAATTCCCATATACAACAGGTAAGAAATGCTTACAAAAGTACGCACTAATGTCCCGCACAAGTTACACGAGCACAAGAGGGTTGTAATGTCTTCTCATTTCGGGAATTACTCTACAACTACCACGAACCGTGGTCGCTCTATAATATGTACAGTTCTATTTTGCATAAATAATTGGGCGTTATAGGTGTATTAGCATAACTAATTGGGAATTGGCAGTTTATTAACATAACTAATTGGGGATTATTACTGTATTTACATAAGTAATTGGACGTATGCGATGTAGTTACATAACTAACTGAAAGTTGTGCGCCGCTTGGCTCTTCATGTCACACACAGCCACTCCAATGGTAACATTTAAGGCGACATCAAATCACATTAAGGTGAAGCGCAACATGTCCATACACTTCGTAGTGCTGCAAGGCTAAGATTATGCCTAAGGCCTCCTTCTCAATAGTAGAATAGTTTCTTTGATTCTTCAGTTTCCTTGAGAATAACCCATTGGGTTCTCTACTCCACTATCATTTTCTTGTAGCAAAACTCCGCCTACTCTGATGTCACTGGCATCAATAGCCATCTTGAATGGCTCGCTAAAAACAGGGGCGACTAACACCAGCTCATTTGCTAAAATGGCATTTAACCTGTCGAAAGCTTGTTGACAAAGTTCTGACCACACAAACTTCCCATTTTGCTGTAGCAGTTGGGTTAAGGGGGCCACAACGTCACTAAAGTTGAGAACAAACTTGTGATAGAACCCGCTTACTCCAAGCACCGTGAGTAGCTCCTTTCTGTTAGTAGTCACCGGCAAATCTAGTATGGCTCTAATCTTTGCCGTTCGCGGTGATACATGACCACCTCCTACAACGTGTCCCAGATAAGTCACCTGTGCTTTTACGAACTCACCACAAGGTGGAATGATGAAAGCCTAGAAAATACTTCTTCCAGATGTTTAATGTGATCCTCCCACATGTGACTATATACCAAAATATCATCTATGTAGCCCTCTGTTATCTGATTAGCTAATCTTTGGAACCTGGCATTTCGCATGCCAAAAGGTATAACCTGATATTGGTCAAATCCATCTGTGGTGGGAAAAGCGGATATCTTCTTCGCTCGGTCAGCTACCGGTGCCTGCTAATAACCCTTGGGGAGATATATCTCACTGACATAAGCCGCTCCGCCAGCTTTGTCTATACAGTCAGTATGTCGGCACCTCTTCCCACTTCCCTTATATGTGTTGTAATTCTATCCCTTTCTGGACAGTAATGTTCCAGTGGAACCTGCATATGGCGTATACATATCTCGCCTAGTACCATTTGCTAGATCCTGTGTTAAATGTGACGATTTTAATCAACGTCACAAAACACTGTTGCAGAACCTTATAAAACAGGACTATACCACCAAGCGCCTCCACTCAAAGTTTCTCAAATGTGGCGATACATATCGCATGCTGATAGCAAAATACGAACGTAGCGTGCAAGATCTATGGCGTTACGTTTCGTAACTTGTGCCTAATTTCGCTTAACCCGGGGCTAGGGGCCGTATGAACCCATGTACTTCAAGATCCTCAAAGCGTGACTGAGATACATCATTCTCGACTGACGATGACGACTTTAGAACGGATATTTTGGATTAAGAATACTGATCAGCGATACGGATTTGATATTTTTGGAACTTCATGACGTGTTGCCGGCATCACTGAAAACTGTTGTCCGCTTCTCTCTTGCAGGAAACTAGCCTATGTTTACGTACACTATGATTGTCTTTTTGAATTTGGGGCTAATAGTGTTATATGGAAAATGAAATAGGTCATTGGATTATAGACGCGGATATTCTTTAATGGACGACGGCTGAATTATGAATGACGGACCAGACGCTTGTAATTCAGTACGGGGTATTGCTAATTACTAACCGCATTAACCTTACGGTAATAAAGGCATTGCCTTTGCGACCCATCTGGCTTAGGAATTAACACTATTGGAGAAATACTTTGGCTGCGTTCTAGGAGATCGTGCTCAAGCATATGCTTGATTTCCTCCCTAAAGTTTTCTAACTTTTCGGGGTTGAGCCTATATGGATGCTGTTTGATAGGGCTAGCCTGTCCTACATCCACATCGTGAACTGTAGCATCAGTACAGTTAGGCACATCAGTAAATATGTCCTCGTGGGCCCTGATCAAATTAACAAAATCTCCCTTTTAGTGTTTGGGTAGATGACCAACCACGATATCCAGATTCTCTAGAAGTTCGGTTTCCTAGTTTTGCATCTTGTAAATCTGTCTGAGCTACTTCCAGATCACAGATATCAGAATCAAATGCGTCAGTACTAGAACAGTCGGTCTTAACTACCAGTATGTCAACGCTACAGACTTGACTTCTCATTCAGAGTACCTCTTGAGTATATTCACATGACGAAGCCTTTGACATTTTCTCCGATTAGGAGTAAGTAGTTCACGTCACTGGCTTTTTTCAACTTGGTACGGACCATTAAATCTAGCTCTCAGAGGCTCTTTGGGCAGAGAGAGCAAAATCAAAACCTTGTCACCTGGCTTAAAGTTACGTGGTTTGGTCGTCTGAACTTTTATCTTCTGCTGGGCACCCTTAAGATGAATTCGAGCCATTTCACAAGCTTTTGACAACCTTTTTCGAAACGTAGAGATACAACCTAACACATTAGTCTCATCCGTACTGGACAAGAAACGTTCCTTTATTGACTTCAATGGGTCTCTAACCGCATGACCGTGTACCAAGTCGAACGGACTAAATCCGCTCGATTCATTCTGAGTATCTCTTGTGGCGAACAGAACAAACGAGATTCCCTTAACCCAATCACTAGGGTACTCAATACAAACATGGTTTGCTTGTACATCTCTAACGCTCCCTGGGACGGGATGGTAAGCAATCGACTTCAGCTGTTTTATGCCCAGCTCCAACATCACTTCCTGAAAAAATCCGGACATAAAACTCGACCCTTGATCCGACTGTATCTCTTTGGGCAAACCATATCTAGTAAAGAACTGTACCAATGCATCTACCACCAACGGGGCAGTTATTCGTTTCAGTGGAACGCCTCTGGGAACCGAGTGGTCACTTCCATAATAGTTAAGAGATACTGCTACCATGATTCGGTATTGGGTAAGGGGCCAACAAAATGTATGAGAAATTTGCTAAACGGCTCATCAAATGCGGGAATGGGAATGAGGGTAGCTGGCTTAGCACTAGGCTGAGGGTTGCCAAGAATTTGACAATTACATGCGCCTAGTCCGTCATTCATAATTCAGCCGTCGACCATTGAAGAATATCCGCGTCTATAATCCAAAGACCTATTCCATACTCCATATAACAGTATTAGCACCAAATTCAAAAAGACAATCATAGTATACATAAACATAGGCTAGTTTCCTGCAAGAGAGAAGCGGTCAACAGTTTTCATTGACGCCGACAAGACATCATGATGTTCCAAAAATATAAAAATCCGTATCGTTGATCAGTATTCTTAATCCATAATAATCGTTGTAAAGTCGCCATCTAGAGAATGATGTATCTCAGTCACGCTTTGATTGTGACTGTTCATATGAGCACCACGAGGATCTTGAAGTACATGGGTTCATACGGCCCCTAGCCCCGGGTTAGGCGGAATTAGACACAAGTTACGAAACGTAGCGCCATAGATCTTGGACGCTACGTTCGTATTTTGCTATCAGCATGCGATATGTATCGCCAAATTTGAGAAACTTTGAGTGGAGGCGCTTGATGGAATAGCCCTGTTTTATGAGTTTCTGAAACAATGTTTTGTGACGTTGATTAAAATCGTCACATTTAACACAGGGTCTAGCAAATGTTACTAGGCGAGATATGTATACGCCATATGCGGGTCCCACTGGAATATTACTGTCCAGAAAGGGATAGTTTACGATGTCGAAATTGTAATCATCTCTTTTGTCATAAAGTCGACGAGAGAGAATGGCCGCTTCATTTTTATAGAGATATAGATCTAAATATGATGTGCCTGTAGGGCTGTCTGTAGCTTCCTTCAAATCCAGTGAAGGTGGATATATATCCTTCACTGCGTCATTTATATAGCGATTATCCACAGCGAGAAGATCGTCTATATAGCGGTTGGTGAATGAGAAGGAACGGGCTTTGAATGAATCGGTTTTTGAAAGCGCCTGCATATAGTCATATTCATAAGAGAACAGATACAGGTCAGCCAACAGGGGTGCACAATTAGTACCCATTGGAATACCTATATGCTGCTGATATATTGTGTTGCCAAATTTCACATAGATATTTTTAATGATAAATTCAAGCAACTCTATAAACAAAGAAACATCCCATGAGTGATATCTCCTGTATGTAGTAGAGTTAAAGAATGCTTTATGGCTTCCGACATTAATATATCTACAATCAGTTTTCTTGAACACAGATACTATTAATGAACTTAGATCGTCAATAAGATCCTGATGAGGGATTGTAGTATAGAGAGTCGAGAATTCCCATGTAGATACATGGCTGTACGGTATGTGACCTTTAGCATCAAGTTCTTCCGTAAGACATTTTGAGTTTTTCAATATCCACATACATTCAACGCCAGAGTTTTTAGAAATAGTGGCGCAATACCTTTCCCAAAATGCTTTTACCTCCTAAAGGGCCCTCGTCAATGGGGTTGAAAGAAGCTTGGTGGTGCAGCTTCTAGAACCAACTATGAATCAAGCTGTGTATGGCGATTTATGCATTTTGGGAGTGCAGTATACTTTTGGTATGTCGTTATGATTGGTTGGAAGATAAATACCTCTTTCATTGAGAAACTTTTTGTGATTGTTAAATAAATCTTTCAGAGTAAATGCAGTTTGTGAGTAAGTAGACGTATTTGATGATGATATGTCTACACTCAATTCTTTAACCAGCACCTGGTAATAGTAATATTTACATATGAATATTATTTTATTTGGAGCTTTGTCTGCTGGGACTATGACGAATTTACTCTGGAGATTTGCAAGAACTTCTTGCGAATTGAGAATTCTCAGTATTTGTTTTGCTTGGGGAAGAGTACTTCTGTCAATATGGTGGATTGTTTCAACAACCTTGCTCTTGGTGAGGTCCAGCCAATCAGCGAGTACTGTAGGTTCAACTTTTTCTCGCTTAGACCAATCAATAACGTACTGTTCCAATGCAGACAGGACTATCCTCTGGTCGGCCTTCAGATTTATTCTTCTCGGCTCTCTATATTTAGGTCCTTTCATCAGGAGTAATTTCAGGTCCTTATCCCTCACCACTTCAAGATCACCAGTCACAATATGTTTGTATGGTGTATAGATAAAGTTCGACGATTCACAATCACAACTATAGCCTCCTGACGTGTATAAGTTCCAGTCAAACTCCTTGACAGCATTGGAGTAATTGAATATTGTGGTGGCTATAGATTTAGTATATTTATATGAGCTGCAAGGAGGTTCTATGAACTTAAAATAGTTTGGTACAGCGTTGCAAGTACAGCGTACAAGTATGACATTGTCTTACAAAAGTTAATCATATCTCTTTGCATCTTCGGCCAATAAACATTACGCGTAATGTAATCTTTTCCTCTGTCTTACTTATGCCCAAATGTCTTGCAACAGGAATTGCATGTCCAATTCTCAGGATTTTATTGCAAGGAGGCAAAATGGTTTGATGCACGACGATCCAGCCTTCATTTGCAAGACTCTTACTGTAGGTCGCCATTTTCCCATCAACAAGTCATCTTTTTTGTAATAGCCAATAGGAACATGTTCTACTTGTTCACTCTCAGATAAAGCAGTGTAACTCGAACCCCCTAATTCTAGATCATTTTGCTGTTCCCTGATTAATGCAGATCTAGAGAACGTTGCATCGTCAGAACTCATCATACCTTCATCTAAATCGTTGAAAAATATCTTCACTAATGTAACGTTTCTGACCTGCCCTACGTCTTCAGATTCCCGTTTCTCGAGTCACGGCATTGCATGAGATTTAGTTACAACACAAGCCGGGTAAATCCTGGATACTAGTCTTGGAGTATCTCGGTTTCCTCCACCAAGATAGGTGTCTTATACACATGTGGGGTAGCGCTAACCTGATCTCCAGCGAGGTCATTTCCAAGTAGAGATGTAGCACCCTCAATAAGAAGTGATTCTAAAATACCCACTGTGACATGGCTGCAAACCAAGTCTGATTTCAGGTAAACTATTGCAGAGGAACAGGAACATAGCCCCGTCCATACCCTGGAGTAAAGCCTTACCATTTTCAACATCATCGGCAACCATTGGCAAAACCACATCCAGCATTAATGACTGAGCAGCACCCGTATATCTTAGAATAAATACTGGCGAAGTACCCCCATCCCCCATTTGTCCCTTCAGTCGATACTTCACCACTTGAGATGAAACTACGATAACTCTCAGATCCTTGATTTATCTGGTTAGATTCTTTTCTTAAGCTATGCCGAAAGACACCTTCCAAAATATCAAAGTTTTCCTATCTCCTTAAGGTGGAATGTACTAACGCTATGGGCTTACTGGACTGTTGTCCATCTTTCTTCAACTTCCAAGACTCATATTTTAGATGACCCTGTCAATGGCAGTAATGGCATGTAGGCCCCAAGGCTTCCTGTTTTAAGTACTTTAGATATTGTAACAGATATCGGTTCTGGGCCTCTACTATCCTTATTCGCCCCACCACTTCCTTGGAGCACCATTCAAATCTTTGAACTTGTGATCGTCTAAATGAGTTTTAATCTCATTGGGGACACTATTCTTGAATTATCTCCCTTAGATTTACAAAACTCTGCTCAGCCTTCATTGACCTATACCAACTTTCGAACATCATTTATTTTTTCCCCTAGCAAACTCTACAAACGTTTGCCCGTTTTGCCTTTTGAGATGCCTAAATTTCTATCCGTGAGCTTCCGGTACTAATTCATAAGCAGCCAATACAGCTTCCTTGACCAACTTATAATTCAAGGACTGTTCTACAGAGAGAGCGGAATATACCTTCTGGGCCTTTCCTATAAACGTACTCAAAAGCAACAAGGTCCAGTATTTCTTTGGCCATTCCAATCGCTTCTCAAATGACCAAGTACTTTTCAACATCCTTTTCACTGAACTTTGGAGTGATCCGTATATTGTTAGATATGTCAAACTCCCGACTTCCCCGACTAGAAACCTGACTCCGGTTTTCTTTAGTCTCTATCTCTCGCAACCGATGTTCGTGCTCTAATTCCAATTTTCGACGTTCGAATTTCCCACTCCTTTCCTTTTCTTCTCTTTCCTTTTCCCTTTTTTTCTTTTCCCTTTCTTCTTTTTCCTTTCCAAATACCATCCTTTCCAATTCTACTTGCTTTTACAACCTTAACTTCTCCAGCTCTATCTTAGATAACTCTACTTTATCATTCTGATAGTCATCTTTCTCTTCCTCCTCTAACCCCAAGTGATTAGCTATGTAGCCCCTACTATAATATCATTCTTCTTCGCACTGTGACAAATACTTAACCATTGCTTCTCCGCTATCTTCCTTAGGTTAACTTTCTTTAATTCAGTTGAGTTTACCAATCGACAAATCAGCGCTAGCTAAGAATGTATGAACATCAAACTATCTAGCCATGACGATATCTATATACGATAATACTATAATAACCGATATAGGGCGAGTGAGTGAATAGAATTTTACGTCGCTTTCAACAATATTTCAGCTATATCGCGACGAACCAACTAAGCACCACCCGGCCAAGTTGCGTTCCTGCTACTTTAAAGAATTAATCTTTGAAGCAGCATGGAACCAGACACCCTCCATCCACCCTATAACTAAGTGTCACACGGTCTGGCCATAGATACAGTAATGAATAACTCGGGACGGTAATATCCTGGATGAGCCCCCAAATGCTAGTGACCAAAACCTGAGAATGTCAAAATCACGGGATTTACATAATTTTCAAACAAACTCAAATGACGACACTAACCTGGGTCAAAAAGTAACACTGAACAAGTAGTCGTAACAAATAACAATACATTTAATGACACATTGTATATGTGAAAATCTACAATATCAATGAGTACATATGTTTTAGTTACAATATTACCTACCATAGCGAGCAGCTGCGTTTATTTATAGAGGATCTTACACGAGTGGCTATTTAATATGAAAGTTATAACACGAGTTCACATAACATAATACACATAACATAACATCACATAACTATTTTTAAGTAAATTATAAAAGCAATAATTCAAAAGATTTCATTATCAAATCTGCATCAAAATTTCTTTTCTTTGTTTCATTGTCGACGAAAAAACGACCCTGGCTCAGGCGCATCACAGCCTTACAAGATGCTGTATACGCTAAGCCAATATAGTTCCAAAATGCAACAAAGCCTGAGCATCGCCTTAAAGCTGTTCAGTTTTCACAGTATTTCGAAATATCGTACACCATTTCACAACAGAATGAAATAAGTTTAATTTGTTAATTGGCTGTTCTTCATACATTATTTATTTTGGATCATGTCATTCCACGAGTTACACTCGTGTTCGCTGCATGTCATCAATTCAATTCAATTTCAATTCAATTCAATTTATTGTACCATAGCTCACAATATACATGATATACATCATGCGCGCGACAGGTTGGCGAGTTCTCAGCAAGGTGACGACATGCTAGGCTGACAAGATCATTTTGAATACGTAATCCGTTTGAAGTCTCTAATCATCCAGATCTATTGCAAGAAATAAGCGAACATAGGGAAGAATCCATGCAGATATTCCGAATGAATGATCAAACGTTTACTGTCGAGATCTGACGGGATACAGTACCGTACTCAAAATGACGGGCTGATTCGATTCGCCAAACAAAAATGACGGACTACGACCGGTACGTGAGTACTTTGTACAAAATTTGAAGCTCAAAACTGTCGAAATAATGCATGGCAAATCATTGCTGCTTGAAAGGCTATTGACAATTATAGTTTGCAGGCCGATGCATGTATCTGGATGTTCGTCTTGCAGATATCTATGTTGTTGTTGCACTTGTAAACATAGTAAAATTTTATCAAGCGAAGTAATTTATTTTATCATGCTACATGTATTATCCAATCAGCGTGTTTGAAAGTGTTATTCACCTAGGTGCATACGATAAATATGTCATGGCCATATGTCTCTAATAACACCGCAGTTATCATCTTCCCTAGGCAAGACCAGTCCTTACACTAGCGCTCCACTCCCGGAGAGTAGAGCTTGCGGCAGGATACGCCTTGTCTCGAGAAGATGCGCAGTTATGTGATAAATCCGTATTACAAAGTTCCGCTGGGTTAATTCAGTTATACGCTCATAGTATTCAGCTTGTATCACTGACGTCCCTACTCTCCTTGGTGGAACAAGGACCCTACTCTCCTTGGGGGGGAACAAGGAGAGTAGGGACGTCAGTGATACAAGCTGTTTATCAGCGAAATTCAGTTATTGCAGTCCAGTCAGGTAAGCTGGTCTTTACCATCGGCACCCGGGGGAGGGTGACCGCTCAATGATCCTTCTGGAAACGCACTCCAAAGATCAACACGCCGATCTACGAACACCAGGAAATCCACGGGTAATCCAATCAAAAAAGATTGAAACACTGGCACGGATAATCCAAAACAGGATAATCCGATCCGAATTCTCTCTGACCTGACACGGCTTCATGTCCGCTATACATTGACAACTTGTCACAACAGACCAACACATTTTGTGTGGCGTTCACGACGGAATTAAGAATCCCTGAAACTGCGCCGTAAATTTCCATATACAACTGGTATATACAAAAGCACGCACCAATGTCCCGCACAAGTTACAAGAGTACAAGAGGGCTAGTAGTATATATAACGGATTCAAAGTCAACTTTTCCAGGGAGGTAACCCTTGGTTCCTTTTTTCCGCCAGGGGCGCTCTTGTAGGTATGACGTCACTTCCGGTCTGGGTGAATGGAGCGTCACCTGTGAACATGATAGGATATGTACTGACCTGTCTGTGGAGTTTTTTCACAATGTCGTTCATCTTCGTGTTTTTTCGGTGAGGTCCGATGGGTACGTCCGTGTCTTTTCGGTGAGGTCCGTGAGAACATGATAGGCCATGTACTGACCTGTCTGTGGGGTTTTTCCACAATGTCGTTCACCTTCGTGTCTCTTCGGTGACCTCCGTGTCTTTTCGGTGAGGTCCGTGTCTCTTCGGTCAGGTTCGTGTCTTTTCGATTACCCCTACAATAGGGGTCTGTATTATACAATATACAGGCCTGTATGGGGTATGGGGATGATCATTTTTGAACATGATAGGACATGTAGTGACCTGTCTGTGGAGGTTTTCCCGCCAGAATTTCGCTGACGTCTGCTTGGGCTGGGGGCTGTCACGTGCCGAACACCTGGCTCCCCGAATTGCAACATTGTTGCACGTTCGCTACAATGATGCGGCATCGTGAACATCTGGTCTGGTGCATATGTGTCTGCGTGAGTGAGTTCACGTGCCGAACACCTGGCTCCCCGAATTGCAACAATGTTGCACGTTCGCTACAAAGTTGCGGCCACCGTGAACACCTGGTTTGGCGTCTGCGTGAGTGAGCTTACGTGCCGAACACCTGGCTTCCCGAGATCAAGGCATGTCCAGACTTGTTCTGGGTTGTACAATTCTGCCATGCAGAGAACGGGTACTAGGAATGCATATTAAATCTATAGACAAAGTGTATGGAAATAGACGTTTTGGGGTCTAGGTGGGCCACTAGTGGGTCGATGGAGTCGTATGAGGTATCAATGTGAAGCATTCGTGAAGGCGCATCCGACGGGCTGGGTATGGGGTTGAAATATCGTCATTCTGCGCATGCGCCGTAGACAAAGTGTATGGAAATAGCCGTTTTGGAGTCTAGGTGGGCCACTAATGGACCGATGGGGTCGAGTGAGGTATCAATGTGAAGCCTATGTGAGGGGGCATCCCACTGGGTGGATGTGGGGTCGGACTATCGTCATTCTGCGCATGAGCAATAGACAAAGTGTAGGAAAATAGACGTTTTGGGATCTAGGTGAGCCACTAATGAACCGATGGAGTTGAGTGAGGTATCAATGTGAAGCATATGTGAGGGGGCATCCGATCGGACTAGTGTCTCGGCCGTTGTCAATATTCTGCGCATGCGCAGACAGGGAATTCTGTGAAAAGGGTGTGGAAATAGACGTTTTAGGGTTTAGGTGATCCCCTAATGATCCTATGGTGTCGTATGAGGTCTTATTTTGAAGCCGTCGTGAGGGAGCATCCGCCTGGGCTAGTGTGTCGTTCGTTGTCAATAGTCTGCGCATGCGCAGACAGGGAATTGTGGGAAAAGTGTGTGGAAATAGACGTGTTGGGGTTTAGGTGGGCCACTAGTGAACCGATTGGATCGAGTGAGGTATCAATGTAAAGCATACGTGAGGGAGTATCCAACGGGCTGGATGTGACGTGGAACTGACGTCATTCTGCGCATGGGCAGTAGAGAAAGTGTATGGAAATAGACGTTCTGGGGCCTAGGCCAGCCACTAATGGGCCGATGGAGTCGAGTGAGGTATCCATGTGAAGCATATGTGAGGGAGCAACCGACTGAAGTAGTGTCTCGGCCGTTGTCCACATTCTGCGCATGCGCAGACAGGGAATTGTGGGAAACGGGTGTGGAAGTAGACGTTTTTGCGGTCTAGGTGGGCCACTAATGGTCCGATGGAGTCGAGTGAGGTATCAAAGTGAAGCATTCGTGAAGGGGCATCCAGTCAAGGATGGGAGCATGTAAAATTAGGGGTATGACGTCACTTCCGGTTTGGGTGGATGGGGCGTGAACTTGGAACATGATAGGACATGTACTGACCTGTCTGTGGGGGTTTTCCCGCCAGAATTTCGCTGACGTCTGCGCCTGCATCCGGGTATGCATGAGTGAATGGGGTGTGAACTGGAAACATGATAGGAATGCATGTACTGACCTGTTTGTGGGGGTTTTCCCGGCCCGGCCCGGCCCGACCCGCCCCGGCCGCAGCGCGCGCGCGCGCGGGTTATCCGGCCGCAGCGCGCGCGCGCGGGTTATCCGGAAGTGCGCGGCATCACCGGAAGTGCGCGGATGAATGTCGGGTCAAAAGATCAAAGGTCACATCCAGGTCAAAAGGTCAAAGGTCTCCCTTTCGGCAATGTTCGGCAACAATGTTGCGGCATCGATATACAGAGCTTGAACACAAAAAGGGGATTGTAAATTAACCTGGGAAGGATGGGCAGTTCCATTTGGACCAATCAGCGGTCGAGAAAAAGAGTCAATAAGCGATCGATAAAACGAACCAATGGACGGGTACTAGAATTTCGCTCACGTCTGCGCCTACATCCGGGTACTAGAATGCTTTCGCCTACGTCCGCGCCTACATCCGGGTACTTGTACATCCGGGTAATGTTTTCTGGACATTGATGGGTTACCTTTGGCCCCATTCTAGGCCACTGATTGGCTAATACGGTGTTCAAAGCCAGTTTCATGCATTATGCTCATATAGAAAACACACAAGACAGGGTTTTTTTTGGTGAGATCTCATTTTGTTTTTTATTCAGTAACAACAACAACGTGAGAACAACTACGTGATAACTGAAGCCCAGAACAGGGGGCCTGTACGTTGAAAGACCTGAAGCCCAGAACAGGGGGCTTGTAAACTTAGGCCCAGAACAGGGGACTTGTACATTGAAAGAACTTAAGCCCAGAACGGGTCTTGTACATTGAAATGATGGACGGCCCAGTCATATACGAGTACATCGCGATCCTCGGCCTTGGGGTACTCGTCAAACATCTGTACGATAGTAGACAAGGTTCTGCACCGGCATCGATGGTACAGGTACAACAAGCAATATTGTCCGCACACGCTACTGGTCACGCTTTGCAACATTTCACTGTTCCAACACCACGTCTCTGTGCCTTGATCCATGAAGTCTGTTATGGAGATGGAGGGGTGGCAGGCCGTACGGGTCAAAGTATTCGCCCTGCGCTTCTGTCAAGTACACGGCCACCCAATGTTCACCGGGCCGATCCATCGGATCCATGTTGAGAACGTAAGCAGCAGGATACATACGGTCTAATGGGAACACATCTCGGGTGAACACCCCTTGAAAGACCATACGTGTCCCTGGGTCATTCTCCAGCACGGTGGTTATCTGGTCTGTATCCATGTTAGGTGGCAAAGTCACACAGGACGTTGCGCGCCTTGTCCACTTGAATGATGTTGTCAAACTCGGCGTAGCAGATCACATTGACGGTGGTCCCGAGGGCTCGTGCAAAGTGGATTTCCAACCGTAAATTGCCTTGCTTGGCCAGGGCCAGCTGATGGTCGTTCTCTAAGGTGGGGGTCAGATCGAAACAGAACAACGTGTATCCGTTCGCGTAGTTCTCCCGACTGATAATATTCCCTTCGCCCTGGTTGATTTGACCGGTGGCTGTAAACAGGCTCTGATAGGCTCGAATGAAATTCCTGCGCCCAAAGTTCGGTGTTAAGGCCGTCGCTGGGACCTGTTGTCCATCCACATGCAGGGCCACAAAATTGATGCCGAAATGTTTAAAGTCAAACGGGTTCTCTGGGTAGGCTCCGCTGAAACTGTTATTTTCCACACAGGCCAGGGTCAATCGCTTGGGTAGTTCCCTCAGGAACAGGTTTTCTTTGTTGGTGCTCATATTTCCAGCAGGCACAGAGAACACTTTGGTTTGTACACGTCGGATAGGGTACTGGGCTGGTTTTGTTTCCAAGGCTTTCATGTGTCTCAATTGAACGGCTGGATTCGGTTTCACTTTTCGGACATACAGGACTGCGTCTTGGATGACAATCTTATAGTCAGCTGCATGCCCGTCTACGTTAATGGCCATCAAGGCGAAGGTCGGAGGCGCCCGTATCAGTCGGATTTTGATGGGGATCTTCTTCAAGAGGTACCGGTCTTGCATGAAAATGTCTGCGTGTAGTCGACCCATGAGATCCACCGAGGCGCCGTTCGCAGTGAAAGCCTTCCGTTTGTTATATCCTTCATTGTCCACCGTGTCCATGTGCTCGGCTGTGTCCTGATAGAATAAAGCGGCTGTCAGCTGAGATTTTTTAGCCTCTCGTCCATACGAAAACAATGTCTCGATATAGGCTGGATAGGGGTACTTGTTGGTCGAGTCACTGATGAGTTTGTCGCTGAGAAAAATATCCACCTGTTGAAACATCGAGTGCAGCCAGAGATTCGTCGGGCCCACCGTTGCAGCTTGGATGATTCTGGAGCCATCCCCATTGACGACCTTGGCTTTCACATACAAGTATGTATGGGCTAAATCCACATAGGCCGTATCCGCATTACTGATGGTGAACTCGATGGGCCCTGTTTCGTTGATGCTGGACAGCGGGAGATGCTCCACCCATAATCCTTGTTCGGCACTGGTTTGTGTGGGCGGCACGGTCCACAAATCAAATTCACTGTTGGTGGAGGGGCAGGACTCTGCGTGGATCAAGGACATGTTTAAGAAAAGATATCCTGCGTCTTCGATGTGCGTCGTCGCTGGGTCAGTCATCGACTGGTGCGTGGTCTCGGTGGTGCAGGTCTTTTATTCCCTACGGTGCGTTGTGCTTTGGCCACCACGACGCCTCCCGCTTCTTTGGCCCGCCGTTTCAAGGCTTCTTTGGGTGCCGTACCCCCCAAGACATCACCGGCCACTTGCAGTCCACTGCGTACCGCTTGTTTGCCGATCGCTTTCACCCACGCGTCACCAAGGGCAGGAACGTTTTGACGATGCTCCCGAGTATGTTCCCCAGCCCATGTCCTCGTTGCATGCGTGCACCACTAAAGACGGGAAGGCCACCCCCGGCCTGTTGGGCATAATAGTCCGCATAGCTGCGTGCATCACACTCGTAAGGGGCCTTCATTATACAAAGTGGGGAGCACGTGCTTGTCGAAAATGAAGTGTCAGCACCACTTTTCCTCGTTCGAATGCCACCGGTCGTCCCTTGTCATCTCTTATATCCATCGTGATAGTGTTGATGTCGGTTTGTCGTACGGGTTGGTAGAGCATGTGGGTGAAACTGTGGGTGACTTGTTCTCCATACGTCTTTTTAATGGGGATCACCCGTACCAGAGGTGTGTTGATATCGCCCACGATGTGGTTGTCGACTACGTCCGAGTAGACGTACAGTCCGTACATACCCGACTTCATATCCATCGGGGTCTGGCCATGGTCCTCGGATGGACCCGTGTAGGTCGCGTGAGCGAGACCCAGCATTTGCTGTAGGATAGGATTCAGTACGACACTCACGTTGGCGGTGAGGAGGATCTGTGCCTTGCCGTTGTGTGCGTTGTAATCGAAGTCCACGTGATTCTTGAAGGGAAAGGATTTGATAGGTTTTGAAACATTCGTGACCTCCCGTAGAGCCTTATAAAATGCAACAGTCTTGTCAGCCCCTGCATGAACTCCTTGGGGGGTATCGTATTGGCCTTCGGGGAGGGTGAGTCGGGTGTTTTTGCCTTCGTAGGTCACCTCGTCCCATACTTCATTGGCTCGCACGTTGTACCACGAGTAAGGGTATTGGATATCCACGAGGCCACATTCCCATCGTCCAGGTAAATGCAACGGTTGCGGTAACTGGGTGACGTACTTGGCCAAGGTGTTGTCAGGAAACACATCCAGCGAACTGTTACTGGGTAGGGTGAGGTAAAACATGGCGACTGAGCTGTCCTGCTGCTGCTGTTGGTTTTAATAGGTGTTCCAGGACTTGGGCGGTTGTGTCCGGCGTGATGTTCGTCGCGGTGACTTGCTACGTGTCACGGCTCTGGAGATGTGGGGTGTCTTGATCAAGGGTGTTTTTTTAAAGGTCTGAAAAGAAGGAGCCCGTTGTGGTGGTGTTTTGGGGGGTGACTCCGGTTCCCATTCGGCTTCCCAAGAAGGTAGTGGGTCACTCGACGATTGCTGGGTCCGCTGAATCCAGGCCCAGCGCTGGGGATTCCCCACCAATTCCTGTGGTACATGCATGTCTCTCAAGCCTTGGGCGAAGTCCTCCCATCCTCGAGGATCCGTGTGCGACCTGCGTTGACGCATCAGGTCATTCACTAAATCCGTCATGTGGGTCCCGGGGACCACCCGATTCTGTACCAGGAGTTCGCCTTTATCATTACAAGTCATGTTAGGATTGTGTTTCATCCGTTGTAATACCAGGCCAGCTTGTTTCTTGAACGATGCAGGTACGCTCTTCAGCACTTCATCTTCCACCCACTGTGGGGCTGTGGGTCGTACCCCTGGTAATGGCGGCTGTTGGAACGGTGCTGAGGTCGGCGCTGTGTCACGTGGTGGTGGTGGTGGTGGTGGTGCTGTGGTAGAGAGGGTTTTGTATTGGTCCATGAACGTCATGTACCGTTGAAGCGTCTCATTGTACCGTTGTACTTTCTCACTGTCGCTTAACCCCGGTAGGTGGGACAGGGTAGGGCGATTGGAGGTTTTGAAGGAACCGTGGTTCGACGAGGACCATTTTTTCGTGTGGTTCATTGTCGGCCGAAGAGTCCACCCAATACTGGACCCAACACGGAAGCGGCCAACGGTGCTAAGATGGCCCCGAGAAAGCCGCCTTTCTGTAACACCTTTTTTCTTTTGTGTTTGAGGGACCCGCTTCTGGACTAGGGTTCGGAGACCTGTCTTATGCTTGACCAACTTGGTCTTCTGAGCCGGAGTCAGTG